>CM033469.1:15713088-15829061 GCA_019447015.1 Hymenochirus boettgeri
GCATCAACTTTCCCTTTAAAGCATATTGCATCAACTCCCTTTAAGGCGTATTGCATCAACTCCCCGTGATGCATCATCTATCAACTTTTTAGCACATATCGCATCAATTCCCCTTTAGTGCATATATATCAACTTCCCCTTAAGTGCATATCGCATCAACTTCCCCTTTAGCGCCTATCGCATTAAGTTCCCCTTTAGCGCCTTCCCTTTAAAGCATATCGCATCAAGTTCCCCTTTAGCGCCTTCCCCTTTAAAGCATATCGCATCAACTTCCCCATTAGCACCTATCGCATAAACTTCCCTTTGATGCATCGCCTCAAGTTTTTCAGCGTGTATCGCATCAACTTTCCCTTTAGCCACTATTGCATCAATTTCCTTTAGTGCATATCGTATAAACTTCCCCTTTAGCGCATATCACATCAAATTCTCCTTTAGCGCTATCGCATCAACTTCCCCTTTAGCGTGCACCACATCAACTTCCCTTTAGCACGTATCGCATCAAATTCCCCTTTAACGTGTATTGCATCAACTTCCTTTAAAGCATATCACATCAGCTTCCCCTTTAACACGTATTGCATACAACTTCCCCTTAAAGCGTATCACATCAACTTCCCTATAGCGCGTATCACATCAACTACCCCTTTAAGGTGTATTGCATCAACTTCATCTTTAAAATATCGCATCAACTTCCCCATTAGCACCTATCGCATCAACTTCCCCTTGATGCATCGCATCAACTTTTTTTAGCAAGTATCGCATTAACTTCCCGTTTAGCGCTTATGCATCAATTCCCCTTTAGTGTGGTACACATCAATTTCCTTTTAGCGCGTATCCATCGACTCCCATTTAGTGGTTATCGCATACATTCCCCTTTAGCATGTATCACATCAACATCCCCTTTAGCGCGTATCACATCAATTCCCTTTTAGGCGGATCGCATCAACTTCCCTTTTAGCATTTATGCATCAACTTCCCTTTAGCAGTTTACATCAACTTCCCCTTTAACAATGAGATACAATATCTCACATTAATTTATTTAACTGCAATCGATCAAATTGAATTATTGACACACAATATCCCCCAGAAAACACAATTTGTTTGCAAAAATGACCCATGAAAAAGAAAGGTGAGTGAAAAGAGTGTGTACGTGGCCTTTTATTTGTGGGAAAAGAGACACAATATGTGAAGCGAAATTAACCCTTACAGTGCAGTTGTATTGCAGTGTGGCAGCTCCATCCCATTCACAGTTCTTACTGTCTTTACTAAAGTAAAATGGGATTTATTACCTTGTGCTGCACTAACATTTTCCTTAGCCGACTGTGATCTATATGAGTAGCTGCCTGACCAACCCTCAGTACAAGAGACTTATCTTGGATTGGTCGTTTACCTCTCAATCTTGACTATGGGCAACCACAAGTGAGAGGAGGTGACCAAGTGTGGTCACATGACATTGTTACATACATGGTTTGCTGCTCCTTGTGATTGAGAGCTCTATCCTCTATCAACAACAACAAAATGAAGCAAAGCTTGTACTGCCCTGAATAATCGTGGACATTTGGAATAACTTGATTTACCACCAGATGGCAGCAACAAGTTAATTAACTAAAAAATGACAAAAAAGGGGGTACGGGGGCATTTTTAAAAGTTGTAAAAGCCTATGCTTTTCCCCAGGTACTATACATAAGTGTATCAAGTCTCAGAAAATTGCCCAATTTATCGGAACATTATCTGAAAATTGTCCCAATTTATCTGGAACATAAAACACACATACACACATACATACACACATACATACACACATTGAGTTTTATACAGAGAACAGACAGGTGGAAAAGAAGTGCACAGTTGGTAATGTAATGTGCTAATGTTGTGGTGACCTGAGGAAGGGGGCTGTCCTCCCGAAACGTTGTTTAATGTTCTTTGCACAATAAAGGGTATATATTGCAAGTAGTGTGCTCCCTTTATTTGCAAGTAGTGTGCTCCCCTCACCTTCTTTGTTTGGACTTTGCTTACCCTGATATAGAGGGTATTTAGGGGATTGCACCTACACAATCTTGGCAAATTGCCCATACAGGTGTGCTAGAGAGATATTTTTTGCTGATACTTGGCTAATGTTGTGGTGAACCTACTCGTGAACATGCTACATGGAATTTGCCGTTGGGAAGACTTGTTGATTGCAACTGCATATCGCAGCACTTGAGTGACTGACAGGTGTCGTGTCTCTGAAGCATGTGACAGCTGGCCTTGTCTGTTTTGTTGAAGCGGGCTTAATTCTGTTGCGCTGTCTGAGCGTTGTGTATTTTTATTAAGCATGCTCAATTTTTTGCACATTTGTTAGCAGGATGTCACATTTGCTAGTAGGATGTCACCTTGTTTGCACTTTAACACTTTATCCTTGTTCAAGGACCACTTTATATTGACTATTAGATCCCAATAAATAAAGTTACTTTCTGGTCCGAATTGAATGTGCCAAGATGTCTTGTTTATTTTAGTTGCGACTGTCTGTGAATTGTGTGACATTTAGGCAGTGGTCTGTTTCTTAAGTCTAGGTAATGACAGTATTCCCATGCAGTCTATACCCCACAACTGTTCCGGTTTGAATAGTGGATAGGGCACAGCCAACACAGCATAGCCCCTTCATATAATCTCAGAGCTGATCCACCGATATCGTCCCAGACGCAACCTCCACTCCGAAACAATCTCCTCCTCTCATCCACCCTTGTCACCTCTTCCCATGCCCGTATTCAGGAGTTTGCTTGTGCTGCCCTCTGCTTAGTTCAGTTCTAGCTAGACCACTGTTTCTCATATTTTCAGATTCGCTTTTGTCTGGGGATGTGCCGCTGGATTGGAAAAAAGCCAATGTAATACCAATATTCAAAAAGGTAGTCGTTCACATCCTGGTAACTATAGACCTGTAAGCCTAACATCAGTGGTAGGGAGGTGATGGAAACGTTGTTAAGGGATCATATCCTTGACTTCATCTTATTAGTAGTAGTCAGCATGGATTATGAGAAATAGATCGTGCCAGACAAATTAATTGTTTTTTATGAAGAAGTGAGTAAGAAGTTGGACTCAGGCCTGCAGTGGATGTGGTATATTTGGATTTTGCAAAAGCTTTTGATACTGGCCACATAGGCGACTAATGTATAAACTGAGGACTGTTGGCCTTGAGAAGAAACATTTGTTCATGGATAGAGAACTGGTTATTGGATCGCAAACAGGAGTGGTGGTTAAGGAGTACTCTATGTGGGCTAAAGTTCTAAGCAGAGTGCCTCAGGGTTCTGTACTGGGGCCGCTTCTGTTTAATCTGTTTTAAATGACTTAGAAGGGGGCATTGAGAGCAAGGTCTCTGTGTTTGCTGATGACACTAAATTATGCAGAGCTTTGGAAACTTCCAATGATGTGCAAGTGCTGCAAGCAGACCTAGATAGATTATCAAATGGGCAGCAGAATGGCAGAGAGATTCAATGTAGATAAATGTAAGGTGATGCATTTGGGATTTAATAACCCTGTGCCATCTACACCATAAATAACTCTGTGTTAAGTTCATCTGTAATGGAAAAAGATTGGGGGTTCTGGTAGATAACAGACTTAGCTGTAGCAAACAATGCCAGGTAGCAACAGCTAGAGCTAGCAAGATATGTCTTGTATAAAAGGGGAATAAGATTCAAGAGAGAAAAATATTATTCTCCCTCTTTACAGGCACTGGTAAGGCCTCATTTGGAATGCGGTGCAGTTTTGGAATCCCATACAAAAGGGACATCTTGGAAATTGAGGCAGTTCAGAGAAGGGCACTAATTAATAAGGGGAATGGAGGGGCTTGAATATGCAGGAGATTAGACAGTTAGGGCTGTTTACATTGGAGAAGCGGCGGTTGCGTGGGGACATGATAACCTTGTACAAATATATTAATGGACCATAATGAGCTCTTGGTGCATTGTTCACTAATAGGTCATATCAGAGGACACGGGCATCCTTTAAGGTTGGAAGAAAGAAGTTTCATCTCAGGTTAGGAGAGGTTTCTTTACAGTGAGAACGGTGAAACTGAGGAACTGTCTTCAGCAGAGTGGTAATGGCAGTTCATTGAATAACTTTAAAAAAGGCCTGGATAAGTTTCTAAAACTAAAGAATATTGAGAATTACTGGTATTAATGCATATAGATCTGGTTGATCCAGGAATACTTTCCGATTGCCGTTTGGAGTCAGGAAGAGAATTTTTTCCCCCTTTTTAGCTGGGGTTTTTTGCTTTCCTCTGGATCAACTGTTAGGTAGGGTTAAAAAAAAAAAAAAAAAAGTGAATAGGTTGGACTTGATGGAGTCTGTCTTTATTCAACCTTAATTACTATGTTTATGCTCTGTTACTCCCTTCCTCCGTTTGTCTGTTATTCACCATCCCTTAATACCTCAAACATAACCTTAAAACCCACCTCTTCAGCACCATATAACCTGGTCTAGACATTAACCATCTTACTACCCAAATATGATCCAACCGCCGTTCACACTCACTGCCAATCTATTTACAGCCTACCGATTCCCGTAACCTTATGTCTCACCCCCATATCCTCTAGACTGTAAGCTCTTTGGCAGGGTCTCTCTCCTATTGTATCACGGTATTGCTGTAAGAAACTCATCACTATGTTTACTCATATTTGTATTACCTGTGTATGTAATTGAATGTAAAACATGTATTACAATGAATGTAATGTATGAGTATGTAATTGTAAAGCGCCACGGAAGATGTTGGTGCTATATAAATCCATAATATATTAATAAAAATAATAATAGGGCATGTCGTGATGTTGCAGTGGTGGGGGCATGGCATTCTAGAGTGTGGACAGTCTGGGTCATGTCTGTGATATTGTGGTGTCAAGGAGGCTTGGCGTGACATTTGGTGGTCACGATATTTGGAGGCATGGCCATGCTGTTTCAAAGGTGTGATGTTTGGGGTGGGCCTGTGATGTTTGGTGGCATGGACAGGATGTTTGTGTATGTGGGTGTGATTCTGAACAGACCTGGGATGTTTGGGGGTGTGGCCATGATGTATGGGGGCGGACCATAATGTTGGGGGGGGGTTGGTGGGTGACCACAATATCTGGTAGCATGATCACAACATTTGGGGCACGGTTGCAATGTTTGGGGGCATGGCAGTTATCTTTGTGCAGCGTGACCATGATGGTTGGGGTATGAGCATGAGCGTGATGTTTGGGGGTGAGGCCGTGAGAGCAATATCTGGGGTCGTGGTCACATTGCAGGAGGCTCTGCTTTAAATTAATCTTAGCATGACAATTACCGCAAATGTGATTCATATCACCAATAGTAACACAGTCTTTGCAGGGTTTATATTTGTATATAAATGTCATTCATATCACCAATAGTAACATAGTCTTTCCAGGGTTTATATTTGTATATAAATGTCATTTATATCACCAATAGTAACATAGTCTTTCCAGGGTTTATATTTGTATATAAATGTCATTCATATCACCAATAGTAACATAGTCTTTCCAGGGTTTATATTTGTATATAAATGTCATTCATATCACCAATAGTAACACAGTCTTCCAGGTTTATATTTGTATATAAATGTATTCATACACCAATAGTAACACGTCTTTCCAGGGTTTATATTTGTATAAATGTCATTCATATCACCAATAGTAACACAGTCTTTCCAGGGTTATATTTGTATATAAATGTCTTCACATCACCAATAGTAACAGTCTTTCAAGGGTTTATATTTGATATAAATGTCATTCATATCACCAATAGTAACAAGTTTTCCAGGGTTTTATTTGATATAAATATCATTCATATCACCAATAGTAACACAGTCTTTCCAGGGTTTATATTTGATATAAATGTAATTCATATCACCAAAAGTAACATAGTCTTTCAAGGGTTTATATTTGTATATAAATGTCATTCATATCACCAATAGTAACATAGTCTTTCCAGGGTTTATTATTTATATAAATGTCATTCATATCACCAAGAGTAACATAGTCTTCCAGGGTTTATATTTGTATATAAATGTCATTCATATCACCAATAGTAACATAGTCTTTCCAGGGTTTATATTTGTATATAATGTAATTCATATCACCGATAGTAACACAGTCTTTCCAGGGTTTATATTTGTATATAAATGTCATTCATATCACAAAGTGTAACAGTCTTTCCAGGGTTAAATTGTATAAATGTCACTCATATCACCAAGAGTAACATAGTCTTTCAAGGGTTTATATTTGTATATAAATGTCATTCATACACCAATAGTAACATAGTCTTTCCAGGTTTATATTTGTATATAAATGTGATCCATATACCATAGTAACACAGTCTTTCCAGGATTTATTTGTATATAATGTCATTCATATCACCAATAGTAACATAGTCTTCCAGGGTTATATTTGTATATAAATGTAATTTATATCACCAATAGTAAACAGTCTTTCCAGGGTTTATATTTGTATATAAATGTGATTCATATCACCAATAGTAACATAGTCTTTCCAGGGTTTATATTTGTATATAAATGTCATTCATATCACCAATAGTAACACAGTCTTTCCAGGGTTTATATTTGTATATAAATGTCATTCATATCACCAATAGTAACAAGTCTTTCCAGGGTTTATATTTGTATATAAATGTCATTCACATCACCAATAGTAACATAGTCTTTCAAGGGTTATATTTGTATATAAATGTCATTCATATCACCAATAGTAACATAGTCTTTCCAGGGTTTTATTTTGTATATAAATATTCATCATTCACAATAGTAACACGTCTTTCCAGGGTTTATATTTGTATATAAATGTAATTCATATCACCAAAAGTAACATAGTCTTTCAAGGTTTATATTTGTATATAATGTCATTCATATCACCAATAGTAACATAGTTTCCAGGGTTTATATTTGATATAAATGTCATTCATATCACCAAGAGTAACATAGTCTTTCCAGGGTTTATTTGTATATAAATGTCATTCATATCACCAATAGTAACATAGTCTTTCCAGGGTTTATATTTGTATATAAATGTCATTCATATCACCGATAGTAACACAGTCTTTCCAGGGTTTATATTTTTATATAAATGTCATTCATGTAACCTAGAGTAACATAGTCTTTCCAGGGTTTATATTTGTATATAAATGTCATTCATATAACCAATAGTAACATAGTCTTTCCAGGGTTTATATTTGATATAAATGTATTCATATCACCGTAGTAACACAGTCTTTCCAGGGTTTATATTGTATATAATGTCATTATCACAAAGTGTAACAGTCTTTCCAGGGTTTAAATTTGTATTAAATGTCACTCAATTCACCAAGAGTAACATAGTCTTTCAAGGGTTTATATTTGTATATAAATGTCATTCATATCACCAATAGTAACAGTCTTTCCAGGATTTAATTTGTATATAATGGATCCATAGACCAATAGTAACACAGTCTTTCCAGGATTTTATTTGTATTAAATGCATTCATATCACCAATAGTAACATAGTTTTCCAGGGTTTATATTGTATATAAATGTAATTATATCACCAAGAGTAGAACAGTCTTTCCAGGGTTTATATTTGTATTAAAGTGATTCATATCACCCAATAGTAACATAGTCTTTCCAGGGTTTATATTTGTATATAAATGTGATTCATATCACCAATAGTAACACAGTCTTTCCAGAGTTTTATTTGAATATAATGTCATTCATATCACACATAGTAACACAGTCTTTCCAGGGTTATATTTGTATATATGTCATTCAAATCACAAAAGTAACAGTCTTTCCAGGGTTATATTTGTAATAAATGTCATTCATATCCACACGAGTAACAGTCTTTCCAGGGTTTAATTTGTATATAAATGTCATTCATATCACCAAGAGTAACATAGTCTTTCAAGGGTTTATCATTGTATATAAATGTCATTCATATCACCAATAGTAAATAGTCTTCCAGGGTTTATATTTGTATATAAATGTCATTCATACATCAATAGTAACACAGTCTTTCCAGGGTTTATATTTGTATATAAAGTGATCCATATGACCAATAGTAACACAGTCTTTCCAGGATTTATATTGTATATAATGTGATCCATAGACCAATGTAACACAGTCTTTCCAGGATTTATATTTGTATATAAATGTCATTCATATCACCAAGTAACATGTCTTTCCAGGGTTATATTTGTATATAAATGTCATTATATCACCAAGAGTAACATAGTCTTTCCAGGGTTTATATTTGTATATAAATGTCATTCATATCCAATAGTAACACAGTCTTTCCAGGGTTTATATTTGTATATAAATGTGATTCAATCATCAATAGTAACACAGTCTTTCCAGAGTTTTATATTGTTATATAAATGTGATTCATATCACCAATAGTAACACAGTCTTTCCAGGGTTTATATTTGTATATAATGTGATTCATATCATCAATAGTAACACAGTCTTTCCAGGGTTTATATTTGTTATTAAATGTCATTCATATCACCAATAGTAACACAGTCTTTCCAGGGTTATATTTATATTAATGTCATTCATATCACCAATAGTACACAGTCTTTCAGGGTTTATATTTGATATAATAGTGATTTCATCACCATAGTAACACAGTCTTCCAGGGTTTATATTTGTATATAAATGATTCATATACACCAACAGTAACATAGTCTTTCCAGAGTTTATATTGTATATAAATGTCATTCATATCAGCAATATTAACATATCTTTCCAGGGTTTATATTTGTATATAAATGTCATTCATATCACCGATAGTAAACAGTCTTTCCAGGGTTTATATTTGTAAATAAATGTATTGATATCACCAAAAAGTAACGTCTTTCCAGGGTTTATATTTGTATATAAATGTCATTCATATCACCAATAGTAAAATGTCTTTCAGGGTTTATATTGTGATAAATGTCATTCATATCACCAATAGTAACATAGTCTTCCAGGGTTATATTTGTATATAAATGTCATTCATATCTCAAGAGTAACAGGCTTTCAGGGTTTATATTTGTATAAATGTCATTCATATCACCAAAGTAACATAGTCTTTCAGGGTTATAATTGAAAATGTCATTCATATCACAATAGTAACATAGTGTTTCCTGGGTTTATATTTGTATATAAATGTATTCATATCATCAATAGTAACAGTCTTTCCAGGGTTTATTATTTATATATAATGGGTCCATATGACCATAGTAAACACGTCTTTCCAGGGTTATATTTGTATATAATATCATTCATATCACCAATAGTAACATGTCTTCCAGGATATTTGGTATATAAATATCATTCATTTATATCACCAAGAGTAGAACAGTCTTTCCAGGGTTTATATTTGTATATAAATGTGATTCATATCACCAATAGTAACATAGTCTTTCCAGGGTTTATATTTGTATATAAATGTGATTCATATCACCAATAGTAACACAGTCTTTCCAGAGTTTATATTTGAATATAAATGTCATTCATATCACCAATAGTAACACAGTCTTTCCAGGGTTTATATTTGTATATAAATGTCATTCAAATCACCAAAAGTAACAGTCTTTCCAGGGTTTATATTTGTATATAAATGTCATTCATATCACCAAGAGTAACAGTCTTTCCAGGGTTTAAATTTGTATATAAATGTCATTCATATCACCAAGAGTAACATAGTCTTTCAAGGGTTTATCATTGTATATAAATGTCATTCATATCACCAATAGTAACATAGTCTTTCCAGGGTTTATATTTGTATATAAATGTCATTCATATCATCAATAGTAACACAGTCTTTCCAGGGTTTATATTTGTATATAAATGTGATCCATATGACCAATAGTAACACAGTCTTTCCAGGATTTATATTTGTATATAAATGTGATCCATATGACAAGTAACACAGTCTTCCCGGGTTTATATTTGTATATAAATGTCATTCATATCACCAATAGTAACATAGTCTTTCAGGGTTTATTTTGTATTAAATGTCATTCAAATCACCAAAGTACAATAGTCTTTCCAGGTTTATATTTGTATATAAATGTCATTCATATCACCAATAGTAACACAGTCTTTCCAGGGTTTATATTTGTATATAAATGTCGATTCATATCACAATAGTAACAAAGTCTTTCCAGGTTTATATTGTATATAAATGTGATTCATATCACCAATAGTAACACAGTCTTTCCAGGGTTATATTTGTATATAAATGTGATTCATATCACAATAGTAACACAGTCTTTCCAGGGTTTATATTTGTATATAAATGTCATTCATATCACCAATAGTAACACAGTTTTCCAGGGTTATATGTATATAATGTCATTCATATCACCAATAGTAACACAGTCTTTCCAGGGTTTAATTTGTATAAAAGTGATCATATCACCCATAGTAACACAGTCTTTCAGGGTTTATATTTGTATAAATGTATCATATACACAGTAACATACTTTCCAGGTTTATATTTATATAAATGTCATTCATATCACAATATAACTAGTCTTTCCAGGGTTTATTTGATATAAATGTCATTCATATCACCATAGTAACACAGTCTTTCCAGGGTTTATATTTGTAATAAATGTCATTATATCACCAAAAGTAACAGTCTTTCCAGGGTTATATTGTATATAAATGTCATTCATATCACCAATAGAACATAGTCTTTCCAGGTTTATATTTGTATATAAATGTCATCATATCACCCATAGTAACATAGTCTTCCAGGGTTTATATTTTGTATATAAATGTCATTCCTATCCCAAGAGTAACAGTCTTTCCAGGGTTTATATTTGTATATAAATGTCATTCATATCACCAAAGTAACATAGTCTTTCAGGGTTTATATGTAATAAATGTCATTCATATCACCAATAGGAACATAGTGTTTCCGGGTTTATATTTGTATATAAATGTATCATATCACAATAGTAACACAGTTTTCCAGGGTTTATATTTTATATAAATGATCCATATACCCAATAGTAACACAGTCTTCCAGGTTATATTTGTATATAAATTTCATTCATATCACCAATAGTAACATGTCTTTCCAGGGTTATATTGTATATAAATTCATTATACACCAATAGTAACACAGTCTTTTTCAGGGTTTATATTTGTATTAATGTATTCATTCACCAATAGTAAACAGTCTTTCCAGGGTATATTGTATATAAATGTATTCATATCACACATAGTAAAACAGTCTTTCCAGAGTTTATATTTGATATTAAATGTCATTCATATCACAATAGTAACATAGTCTTTCCAGGGTTTATATTTGTATATAAGTTCATTCATATCACCATAGTAACACAGTCTTCCAGGGTTTATATTGTATATAAATGTCATATATCACCAAAGTAACAGTCTTTCCAGGGTTTATATTGTATATAATGTCATTCATATCACCAATAGTAACATAGTCTTTCCAGGGTTTATATTTGTTATAAATGTCATTAATTCACCAATAGTAACATAGTCTTTCCAGGGTTTATATTGATATATAATGTCATTCATATCACAATAGTAACATAGTCTTTCCAGGGTTTATATTGTATATAAATGTCATTCATATCACCAATTAACATAGTCTTTCCAGGGTTTATTGATATAAATGTATTCTATCATCAATAGCACAAGTCTTTCCAGGGTTTATATTTGTATATAAATGATCATATACCAATAGAACACAGTCTTTCCAGGTTATATTTGTATATAAATTCATTCATATACAATAGTAACATAGTCTTCCAGGGTTTTATTTGTATATAAATGTCATTATATCACCAAAGTAACACAGTCTTCCAGGGTTTATATTTGTATATAAATGTCATATATCACCAATGTAAAACAGTCTTTCCAGGGTTTATATTTGTATTATAAGTCATTCATATCACCAATAGTAATAGTCTTTCCAGGTTTATATTTGTATATAAATGTCATTCATATGACCAATAGTAACACAGTCTTTCCAGGATTTATATTTGTATATAAATGTGATCCATATGACCAAGAGTAACACAGTCTTTCCCGGATTTATATTTGTATATAAATGTCATTCATATCACCAATAGTAACATAGTCTTTCCAGGGTTATATTTGTATATAAATGTCATTCATATCACCAAGAGTAACATAGTCTTTCCAGGGTTTATATTTGTATATAAATGTCATTCATATCACCAATAGTAACACAGTCTTTCCAGGGTTTATATTTGTATATAAATGTCATTGATATCACCAAAAGTAACAGTCTTTCCAGGGTTTATATTTGTATATAAATGTCATTCATATCACCAATAGTAACATAGTCTTTCCAGGGTTTATATTTGTATATAAATGTCATTCATATCACCAATAGTAACATAGTCTTTCCGGGGTTTTTTTTGTTATAAATGTCCATTCATATCCCAAGATTAACAGTCTTTCCAGGGTTTATATTTGTATATAATGTCATTCATATCACCAAAGTAACATAGTCTTTCAAGGGTTTATATTGTATATAATGTCATTCATATCACCAATAGTAACATAGTTTCCGGTTTATATTTGTATATAAATGAATTCATATCACAATAGTAACACTATCTTCCAGGGTTTATATTTTATATAAATGATCATATACCAATAGTAACACAGTCTTTCCAGGTTTATATTTGTATATAAATTCATTCATATCACCAATAGTAACATAGTCTTTCCAGGTTATATTTGTATATAAATGCATTTATATCACCAATAGTAACACAGTCTTTCCAGGGTTTATATTGTATATAAATGTATCATATCACCAATAGTAACACAGTCTTTCCAGGGTTTATATTTGTATATAAATGTCATTCATATCACCATAGTAACATAGTCTTCCAAGTTTATATTTGTATAAAAATGTCATTCATATCACAATAGTAACATAGTCTTTCCAGGTTTTATATTTGTATATAAATGTCATTCATATCACCATAGTAACAAGTCTTTCCAGGTTTTATATTTGTATTAAATGTTTATATCACCAAAAGTAACAGTCTTTCCAGGGTTTATATTTGTATATAAATGTCATTCTATCACCAATAGTAACATAGTCTTTCCAGGGTTTATATTTGTATATAAATGTCATTCATATCACCAATGTAACATAGTCTTTCCAGGGTTTATATTGTATATAAATGTCATTCTACACACCAATAGTAACATAGTCTTTCCAGGTTTATATTGTATATAAATGTCATTCATATCACCAATAAACTAGTCTTTCCAGGTTTATATTTGTATATAATGTATTCATATCACAATAGAATAACACTCTTCCAGGTTTATATTTGTATATGGATCTATCACCAATAGTAACAAGTCTTTCCAGGTTTATATTTGTATATAATAATCAGTAACATTGATCCTCAGTAAACTATAACTCCAGACGTTTACCCATTACAGAAAGCATGACCAATTAAAATCCTCGTTCATACCATTAGGGGCAAGTGTTTCCGTTTATCGATCCAGAATAATTCTCTCTGTAATATTTTAGTATTCAGATTCCCTCCTCTTAAATCTTTTCCACATTTTCTAGGACTAACCACCGTAGCTGGGATGTCTTATCTTTTTTCCCCAAAATGCTTACTAACCGGGGTTCATATTTTTTATTCACCCCTTCATAGTTCATAATATCACGTTTGTGTTCTCCGATGCGTAGTCGGATTTCTCTAGAGCATTTCCCCACATACGCCCAGCCACATGGGCACTTTAACATATAGATAACATTGGAGGTTCTACAGGTAGCAAAGTGTTTTAACTTAATGGCATTCCCTTTCCTTGGATGATTGATAGAATCACCACGAATTATTGCATTACAGACTGACAATTCCTGCATGGGAACGTCCCCATTTGGGTTCCCCTAGAAAATTTTGTTTTTTAGTCGTTATAGGTGCTATGTCTGCTCGTATAAGTTCACTTCCTATATTTTTGATTTCCTATAGGAGAAAAGTGGTGATTCTTTAAAGATTCCACCATATTTTTGGTCAGCCTGTAGTATCCCCCAGCTTTTTTTAATGATCTGTTGGATACGATAGGAAAGGGTATTAAACGTTGATACAAATGGTATTCTATTACCTGCTTTCTGTTCCTTATCTCTCTCCAATAATATGTTACGGTCTTGTCTAAATGCTCTTTCAGCTTCTTTTTTTAAAGAGTGGATGGGGTAACCCCTAGATACAAATTTGCTCACCATTTCTTGTAACCTGATATGACATAATGTATCATTCTGTACAATTCTCCGAACTCTTAAGAATTGGCAGAAAGGTAGACCTTCTTTAACACTAATTGGATGGAAACTATCATACCGCAACAAATTGTTCTTATCTGTTTCTTTAACAAACAGGTCTGTTACAATAGTATTCTCTTGTTTAATCACCACCTTTTTTTATGATATTTTAATCATGCACCATCTGTCATGTATTTTGAAGGTTCTTCGGATTCTAATATGTATCTGTTACACATATATTATACACTATGCACTTTATATATATTAAACAATGGATCTTTTATAGTCAAAATTTTTTCTTTTATTGCTTTTATGGTATAATATTTGAGACGCTTGGTTATTTTTTAATGTTGAAACACAGTCTATATTCAAATAATATGATTTGCGATTGTTTTATGTATTTATGAACACTTATTGTATGCACTATAGCACTTTTTGGTGGAGCCAATCAGAAGGTAGGATTACCCTTAAGAGGCCGTCCTTATGTAGTGTTCACCTATTTAGATGTGTAACACTGTTGGAGTAACATCACCTGAGGAAAGGGGCACTTTAATACCCCCCGAAACGTTGTGAGATGTTGTGTGGTCTGGATTATAAAAGTTATTATTTGGAATCACACATTATCCCCAGTTGTTCCAGATGTTTACCAGCAAAACAACATGTTGTGTATCATTACTCCAATGCGGCGCAACACACTAACGGCTAGAAAACTGCTAGAAAAATGAAACACGCTTCTTACTTAACTATTATCCACACACAGAATCTCTTTAATTTATTGTGATAACAGGATCGTAAGGAACCAATAAAGGTCTAATAATCATAATGAAAAGAATCTCCATTCATTCTCCCTCTAAGGCTGGGATTCACATGATCAGGGTTATCCATATCGCCGTTATTTCTGTTTAATATTTATTTGGATGCCATAAAAAAAAACTCTCTGTCTCTCTGCGCTGGTACATCTGACCACTTCCCCTTGTGTCTACCCCACAGAACCACCTGTGTCCATTAAACCCATAAAGTTCTGTGCACCTTAACCTGTCCCTGGGAATTGTCCTGCCCACCCTACTAGTGTAGAACCCCATAGGAATTCATGTTTTCCACCAGCATAACTGTAACTGTAAAGCTGTTCTTGCACTTATTGCTACACATTTCTCAGTGATCATTGACATCATGTATACAATATGACAGAAACATCAATATATCTTATTACAAATGTCCTCATAGTTGGAGCCTTACAGCTCACTGTCTTTGATCAACCCCTAAAACCTCTCAGAGAACCCTAATGGTCCCCCCTAAGTGCCCCCTTAGGGAGATTAAAAGGGAAGAGTACAGGTGTCCTTACCTGTTACAATAAACAGAGCCCAAAGCTGAAGTGAGGCACCTTGAGGACAGATTGGTGGTTATGCAGGATGATGGACGCATCACACCACCCCCCACACACAGTACCACACCCCTGAGATCACACCTGACCTACAGACAAAAGGAACAAGGAACCTTCTTTAATCGTCCCTAATACACATCACTGACTTACAATGTAACAACATTTCAACACTTAATGAGATTATTTCACATTAAAGATGCTCAGACATCATTGAACATCAATGAACCATATTTAGAAAACACAACATTCCATATACGGTATGCTTGTGAGGTTCTCATCCTCCAGGCACTTATTCGTAATCATTCCTCCAGGTCATGGTATATCTGTATTTCATCCATCCAGGTCATGGTATATCTGTAATTTCATCCATCCCTGTCATGGTATATCTGTAATATTCATCCATCCAGGTCACGGTATATCTGTAATTTCATTCATCCAGGTCATGGTATATCTGTATATTCATTCATCCAGGTCATGGTAATCTGTAATATTCATTCATCAGGTCATGGTATATCTGATATTCATTCAGCCCAGTCATAGTATATCTGTAATTCATCCATCCAGGTCGGTATTCTGTATATTCATCATCCAGCATGGTATATCTGTAATATTCTCCATCCAGGTCAGGTATATCTGTATATTCTCCATCCAGGTCATGGTATATCTGTAATTTCATCCATCCAGGTCATGGTATATCTGTAATATTCATCCATCCAGGTCATGGTATATCTGTATATTCATCCATCCAGGTCATGGTATATCTGTAATATTCATCTCCAGGTCATGATATCTGTAATATTCATCCATCCAGGTCATGGTATCTGTAATATTCATCCATCCAGGTCACGTTATATCTGTAATATTCATCCATCCAGGTCATGTATATCTGAATATTCTCCATCCAGGTCATGGTATATCTGTAATATTCATTCATCCAGGTCTGGTAATCTGTATATTCATCCATCCAGGTCACGGTATATCTAATTTCATCCATCCAGGTCATGGTATTCTGTAATATTCTTCATCCAGGTCATGGTATATCTGTAATATTCATCCATCCAGGTCACGTTATATCTGTAATATTCATCCCATCCAGGTCATGGTATTCTGTAATATTCATCCATCCAGGTCATGGTATATCTGTAATATTCATTCATCCAGGTCATGTATATCTGTAAATTCATTCATCCAGGTCATGGTATATCTGTAATATTCATCCATCCAGGTCACGGTATATCTGTAATATTCATCATCCAGGTCATGGTTTATCTGTAATATTAATTCATCCAGGTCATGGTTATCTGTAATTTCATCCATCCTTCACGTTATATCTGTATATTCATCCATCCAGGTCATGGTATATCTGTTATATTCATCCATCCAGGTCATGGTATATCTGTAATATTCATTCTCAGGTCATGGTATATCTGTAATATTCATCATCCAGGTCACGTTATATCTGTAATATTCATCCATCCAGGTCATGGTATATCTGTATATCATATCCAGGTCATGGTATATCTGTAATTTCTCCATCCAGGTCAGGTATATCTGTAATATTCATCCATCCAGGTCCTGGTATATCTGTAATATTCATCCATCCAGGTCATGGTATATCTGTAATATTCATTCATCCAGGTCATGGTATACTGTAATACTCATTCATCGGTCATGGTTTCTGTAATATTCATCCATCCAGGTCATGGTATATCTGTAATATTCATCATCCAGGTCATGGTCTATCTG
Organism: Hymenochirus boettgeri; assembly: GCA_019447015.1. Classification (NCBI taxonomy): domain Eukaryota; kingdom Metazoa; phylum Chordata; class Amphibia; order Anura; family Pipidae; genus Hymenochirus; species Hymenochirus boettgeri. Next base: position 15,730,510 of record CM033469.1, read on the forward strand.
TAATATTCATCCTCCAGGTCATGGTATATCTGTAATATTCATCCATCCAGGTCATGGTAATACTGTAATATTCATCCATCCAGGTCACGGTATATCTGTAATATTCATTCATCCAGGTCATGTATATCTGTAATATTCTCATCCAGGTCATGTATATCTGTAATATTCATCCATCCAGGTCATGGTATTCTGTAATATTCATTCATCCAGGTCATGGTATATCTGTAATATTCATTCATCCAGGTCATGGTATATCTTGTATATTCATTCATCCAGGTCATGGTCTATCTGTAATATTCATTCATCCAGGTCATGGTATATCTGTAATATTCATCATCCAGGTCATGCTATATCTGTAATATTCATTCATCCAGGTCATGGTTATATCTGTAATATTCATCCTCCAGGTCATGGTATATCTGTAATATTCATTCATCCAGGTCATGTATATCTGTAATATTCATCCATCCGGTCATGGTATACTTTAATATTCATTCATCCAGGTCATGGTATATCTGTAATATTCATTCATCCAGGTCATGGTATATCTGTAATATTCATTCATCCAGGTCATGGTATCTGTAATATTCATTCATCCAGGTCATGGTCTATCTGTAAATAGTCATTCATCCAGGTCATGGTATATCTGTAATATTCATTCATCCAGGTCATGGTATATCTGTAATATTCATTCATCCAGGTCATGGTATATCTGTAATATTCATCCATCCAGGTCATGGTATATCTGTAATATTCATTCATCCAGGTCATGGTATATCTGTAATATTCATTCATCCAGGTCTGGTCTTCTGTAATATTCATTCATCCAGGTCATGGTATATCTGTAATATTCATCCATCCAGGTCATGGTTAATCTGTAATATTCATTCATCCAGGTCATGGTATATCTGTAATATCCATCCATCCAGGTCATGGTATATCTGTAATATTCATTCATCCAGGTCATGGTCTATCTGTAATATTCATTCATCCAGGTCATGGTATATCTGTAATATTCATTCATCCAGGTCATGGTATATCTGTAATATCCATCCATCCGGTCATGGTATATCTGTAATATCCTCCATCCAGGTCATGGTATATCTGTAATATCCATCCATCCAGGTCATGGTATATCTGTAATATTCATTCATCCAGGTCATGGTCTATCTGTAATATTCATTCATCAGTCATGTATATCTGTAATATTCATCCACCCATGTCATGGTATATCTGTAATATTCATCCATCCAGGTCATGGTATATCTGTAATATTCATCATCCAGGTCATGGTATATCTGTAATACCATCCATCCAGGTCATGGTATATCTGTAATCATCATCCGGTCTGTATATCTGTAATATTCATTCATCCAGGTCATGGTATATCTGTAATATTCATCATCCAGGTCATGGTATATCTGTAATATTCATTCATCCAGTGCATGGTATATCTGTAATATTCTCCATCCAGGTCATGGTCTACGTATATATTCTCCATCCAGGTCATGGTATATCTGTAATATTCATTATCCAGTCATGGTATATCTGTAATATTCATTCATCAGGTCATGGTATATCTGTAATATTTCATTCATCCAGGTCATGGTCTATCTGTATATTCATTCATCCGGGTCATGGTCTTATCTGTAATACATTCATCCAGGTCATGGTATATCTGTAATATTCATTCATCCAGGTCATGGTATATCTGTATATTCTATCCTCCGGTCATGGTATATCTGTAATATTCTACATCCAGGTCATGGTATATCTGTAATATTCATTCATCCAGGTCATGGTATATCTGTATATTCATTCATCCAGGTCATGGTATATCTGTAATATTCATTCATCCAGTCATGGTCTATCTGTAATATTCATTCATCCAGGTCATGGTATCTCTGTAATATCTATTCATCCATCCAGGTCATGGTATATCTGTAATATTCATTCATCCAGGTCATGTATATCTGTAATATCCATCCATCCAGGTCATGGTATATCTGTAATATTCATTCATCCAGGTCATGGTATATCTGTAATATTCATTCATCCAGGTCATGGTATATTTGTAATATCCATCCAGGTCATGATGTATCTGTAATATCCATCCATCCAGGTCATGGTATATCTGTAATATCCATCCATCCAGGTCATGGTATATCTGTATATCCATCCATCCAGGTCATGTATATCTGTAATACTTCTTCATCAGTCATGGTCTTATCTGTAATATTCATTCATCCAGTCATGGTATATCTGTAATATTCATCCATCCAGGTCATGGTATATCTTTAAATATTCATCCATCCAGGTCATGGTATATCTGTTAATTATTCATCCTAGGTCATGGTATATCTGTAATATTCATCCATCCAGGTCATGGTATATTGTAATATTCTCAATCATCAGGTCATGGTATATCTGTAATATTCATTCATCCGGTCATGTATATCTGTAATATTCATTCATCCAGGTCATGGTATATCTGTAATATTCTTCATTCATCCAGGTCATGGTATATCTGTAATATTCATCATCATCCAGGTCATGGTCTATCAGTAATATTCATTCATCCAGGTCATGTATATCTGTAATATTCATTCATCAGGTATTGGTATATCTGTAATATTCATTCATCCAGGTCATGGATATCTGTAATATCATTCATCCCGGTCATGGTATATCTGTAATATTCATCCTATCCAGGTCATGGTATCTGTAATATTCATCTCATCCAGGTCATGGTCTATCGTGTAATATTCAATCCATCCAGGTCATGGTATCTGTAATATTCATTCATCCAGGTCATGGTATATCTGTAATATTCATCCCATCCAGGTCTGGTCATCTGTAATATTCATCCATCCAGGTCATGGTCTATCTGTATATATTCATTCATCCAGGTCATGGTATAATCTGTAATATTCATTCATCCAGGTCACGGTATATCTGTAATATTCATCCATCCAGGTCATGGTTATATCTGTAATATTCATTCATCCAGGTCATGGTATATCTGTAATATTCATCCATCCAGGTCATGTATATCTTAATATTCATCCATCCATCGGTCACGGTATATCTGTAATATCATCCATCCAGGTCATGGTCTATCTGTAATATTCATTCATCCAGGTCATGGTATATCTGTAATATTCTTCATCCAGGTCATGGACATCTGTAATATTCATTCATCCAGTCATGGTATATCTGTAATATTCATTCATCCAGGTCATGGTATATCTGTAATATTCATCCATCCAGGTCATGGTCTATCTGTAATATTCTTCACAGGTCATGGTCTATCGTATATCATCCATCACAGGTCATGGTATATCTGTAATATTCATTCATCCAGGTCATGGTATATCTGTAATATCTACCATCCAGTCATGGTCTATCTGTAATATTCACTCATCCAGGTCATGGTCTTCTGTAATATTCATTCATCCAGGTCATGGTATATCTGTAATATTCATCCATCCAGTCATGGTATTCTGTAATTCATCATCCTAGGTCATGGTATATCTGTAATATTCATCCATCCAGGTCATGGTATATCTGTATATCTACATTCATCCATGCACGGTATTTCTGTAATATTCATCCATCCAGGTCATGGTATCTGTAATATTCATCCATCCAGGTCATGGTATATCTGTAATATTCAGCCACCCAGGTCACGGTATATCTGTAATATTCATTCATCCAGGTCACGGTATATCTGTAATATTGATCCAAAATCTGAAACGATCCCCTCTTAAAACACCAATAAACTGTAAATCCCACTAATAACTGTGTGTATATATATATAGTGACTGGCCACACCTCTGACCTCAGTCACATGCTCCCTTGCCTAATCTGTCCTGTATACGGATTGGCTGGAGGCTACTAGTGGGTGTGACCCACTGTAACAAGCTCCTGCAGTATCTTAGGACTGAGCATGTGTAAAGAACATAATGGTCAGTGACCACACTGTGCGATACTGGAAGTAAAACACAAACCCCATGTTAGAAAGGTAAATTTCCCAACAACCATTTAAAAATGAGAGGTGAGACACTGATTACTGCTTTTATATTAAGGTGTCCTTACTTCTGAAAGAGTGTTGTTCTGAGGCTTTAGTTGTCCTTTAATGTTCTCCTATAGGGTATCCATTTGTAGATTACAGGAGACATATTTTCTATGCTCCACCCTTCATCCTTCCCTAATGACCCCAGTGCTCTATATAACGTGGCCATGATGGATCAGATGGGTTTATAATAGTAAATTTCCATGGGATCCTATGTAACATATCTATACTCTGCAGTAATGAGCTCTCACTGTGATACACTGTAGTCCTATCACACTTGGTGAATTGTAACTAATCAATGCAGGTGGTTTTAATTCCTCCCAGTGTCAGACAAGACAACGATTGTGCCTGTTCTCTAATCTCATTCAGATCTACCCGGGACTGGGACAAGGCCTGTATATCTGGGATGGCGGACAAGGCCCTGAACATAAACAATGCCCTTACCACATTGTGACATTGAGACATCTGCTAATTGATTAGCTAATGATGATTAAGAGACTGGGATTGTGATGTAAATAATTACACAATCTTCCCAGTTGTTCATGATGTTTACCAACAAAACAACATTTCTTGTAACATTACTCCAATTGCGGCAAAGCACGAATGGCTGGAAATATGAAAACATGCCGCTCGCTGAAGTAGACCAACTATAAGGTTAAAAACACACGGATAATCTTGTTAAGTTATTGTGATAACAGGATAGGTAGGGAGCCAATGAAGATCTTATAATAATAATGAAAAGAATCTCCATGAATTCTCTCTCTAAGGCTGGGACAATGTGATTCTTCCCAACATTATCGGGGACATCCATATCTCCATATTTATGTGGGTAATGTAAAGTCCTTATTAATAAAACCCCCAACCATCTCTCTGCATTAGTACAATCTGACCACTTCCCCTTGTATCTCCTGACTTGTTTCCTGCCCACGTCACAGATGAACTTTAATTCAGACATTACTCCACAGAGCCACCTGTGTAAATTTAACCCATTACAGGTCTGTGCACCTTACACTGCCTGTTGCTGCTGTTCCTTATAACCCTCCCATAGGTGGTTTGCTGGGACATTTTGTGATAAGTATCTGGATTACTGAGAGGCGGTAATAGTGTAGAACGCCATAGGGATAAAGCTGTTTATGCCCTTAATGCTACAAATTTGTGTGAAATGTAGTCATGTCCTGTTTCTATGCCTTGTGAACAAATAAATGCTATTCAGCTGTAGTTCTCCTTTAAATTTCATTTTAGTCTTGCATTTTGGGAAGAATTTTTAAATGAATTAACCCTTTATTATTTATAGGGGGTAGGGATAAGCTATCCTACCTTCCTGTAAATTATAAGTCCAGCTATTACAAATTGTCAGTTTAGTCTCAACCCATAAACCTGGTGGCTTGTCAGTTATCTTCTGCTATTTTTACCAGGTTATGATATGCATTTGTAACCAGATATTCTATGATAAGATGTTTTCTATTCTGAAAAAAGTATCTGCCTCCTCCCTCTGCTCAATGAGCTTTTCCTAAGCATCAGCACGAGGAGGCTGCAGGGGAATCAGCAATCATTGGTTGTGATGTCAGTTGTCACCGCCTTGATTGACTGCATGGAGGGAGGAGCCAGCTTACTCTGCCAGAATGGGGACAATAATTATCCTTAGAAATCTGTTTAGTAATGCATCTTATAATGTGCCGAATATATCAGTAAGGTTTGTGTGCAGGTAATGGACACACGGCCAGTTTTTTGTTGCCCTTTAAGTTTCGTTCTGCCTACATTTTATCTATAAAGTTAATTGACTGCGATGTTTATTTATCTTCTATTTTAAGCCCCATGAATATGTCCTTCCTAATGGGATATCTGATTCTTCCTGTAGGAGAGAGAAGGGTGATGTAATATCCTTATTACATATTGATTTGCTGGGCATGGATTGGTCTTTCTCTATTCTAACGTTCTAATTGGGTACAAGTTGGTATAGCACTACCAATATATTAATACTAGCAGTAGTACCCGGCGTTGCCCGTGTACACTTGTGGGTAAATTATTGTTACTTGCAGGTGTGTGTTGGCTTAGATGGGAGAGACAGACGAGAACAGAAGTGCCCAGTTGGTAATGTACGTCATGTATTTAATAGTTATGAGTTGAGGAGGTGACATTGCTTGAGGGACGTATGCACATATGTTTTATTGTAAAACCTTATATACAACGTTATCAGTTTTTCCACTTGAGCGTAATATCCAAATAGTTGTGTGAACATGGCTACATGGGAATTAGCCATTGGGAAAACATGTTGATATTGCAAACTGAATACCGCAGCACTTGATGTGACTGTACAGGTGTCAGTGTCACTGATCATGTGTAAGTGGCGTCTCTTTTGTCTGTGTTGTTAAAGTCGGGCTTCATTCTGTGCGCTGTCTGAGGCGTTGTGTGTTTTTTTATTAAACGTGCTCATTTTTGGCACATTAGTTAGGCAGTGTGTCACCTGTTTGCCTTTAACACTTTATCCTTGCACATGATCCACTTTATATGACTATTAGATCCCAATCAAAGTTACTTTTCTGGTTCCGAGTGCCATGATGTCTTTGTTCTTTTAGTTGTAACTGTCTGTGAAGTGTGTGACGTGGACAGTGTGTGTCTGGTACTTAAGTCCAGTAATTCCCATGTTGTCCATACCCTCCAACCGCCCCGGTTTGAGTAGGTGGATGGGGCATGTTTGTGATGTTGCGGTGGGTGGGGGCACGGCATTCTAGGTGTGTAGCAGTCTGGGTCATGTCTGTGATGTTGCGGTGGGTGGGGCAGGCATTCTAGGGTGTGGACAGTCTGGTCATGGTCTGTGATGTTGCGTGGGTGGGGGCACGGCATTCTAGGGTGTGGACAGTCTGGGTCATGTCTGTGATGTTGCGGTGGGTGGGGGCAAGCGGCATTCTAGGGTGTGGACAGTCTGGGTCGTGTCTGTGATGTTGCGGTGGGTGGGCACGGCATTCTAGTGTGTGGACAGTCTGGGTCGCGTCTGTGATATTGAGGTGTCCAGGAGACTTGGACGTGACATTCGTTGGTCGCAATATTCAGGGGCATGGCCATGCTGTTTCAAAGCGTGGGCATGGCCGTGCCATTTAGGGGCATGGGTGTGGTGTTTGGGGGTGTGCCTGTGATTTTTGGGGGCATGGACAGTATGTTTGTGTATGTGGGTGTGATTTGGGCACAGACCTGGGATGTTTGGGGGTGTGGCCATGATTTGTGGGGTGGAGCATAATATTTTTGGGGGGGTGACCACAATATCTGGTAGCGTGGTCATAACATTTGGGGTCATGGTTGCACATGCATGGCGATTTATCTTGGGGGGCGTGGCCTTGAATGGTTGGGGTATGAGGTGACCGTGATGTTTGGGGTGTGGGCTGACAGCAAATCTGGGGCGTGGTCACATTCCAGGAGGCTCTGCTTAAATTTCTTAGGCATGACAATAACATATCACTATAGTAACATGAGTCTTTCCAGGTTTATTTGTATATATGTGATTCATATCACCAATAGTAGCCATAGTCGTTCTCAGGGTTTATTTGTATATAAATGTGATTCATATCACCTAATTTAACATAGTCTTTCCAGGGTTTATATTTGTATAAAATGTATCATATCACCAATAGTAACATAGTCTTTCCAGGGTTTATATTTGTATATAAATGTCATTCATATCACCAATAGTAACATAGTCTTCCAGGGTTTTATTTTGTATATAAATGTGATTCATATCCACAATGTAACATAGTGCTCTTCATGGTTTATTGTATTAAATGTGATTCATATCACATAGGAAAATAGTCTTATCTCAGGGTTTAATTTGTATATACATGTCATTCATATACCAATGTAAAATAGTCTTTCCAAGGGTTTATATTTGTATATAAATTGATTCATATCACAATAGTAACATAGTCTTTCCAGGGTTTATATTTGTATATAATGTGATTCATATCACCAATAGTAACTAGTCTATTCAGGTTTAATATTTGTTATATAATGTTCATATCACCAATAGTAAACATGTCTTTCCGGGTTTATATTTGTATTATAAATGTGATTCATATCACCAATAGTAACATAGTCTTTCCAGGGTTTATATTTGTATTAAATGTGTATTCATATCACCAATAGTAACATAGTCTTCCGTTGTATATTTGTATATAATGTTCATTCATATCCCAATAGTAAACATAGTCTTTCCAGGGTTTATATTGTATATAAAGTGATTCCTATCACCGAATAGTAACTAGTCTTTCCAGGGTTATATTTGTATATGAATTCATCATTCACCAATATAACATAGTCTTTCCAGGGTTTATATTTGTATATAAATGTCATTCATATCACCATAGTAACATGAGTCGTTCAGGGTTTATATTTGTATAAAAATGTGATTCATATCACAATAGTAACATAGTCTTTCCAGGGTTTATATTTGTATATAAATGTCATTCATAGTCACCAATAGTAACATAGTCTTTTCAGGGTTATATATTTGTATAAAATGTGATTCATATGCACCAATAGTAACATAGTCTTTCCAGGGTTTATATTTGTATATAAATGTCATCATGTCACCAATAGTAACATAGTCTTTTCCAGGGTTTATATTTGTATAAAATGTGATTCATATCACAAGCATAGTAACATAGTCTTTCCAGGGTTTAATATTTGTATATTCAATGTCCTAGGGTATGTTACATTCCTGTCACCAATAGTAACATAGGGTGGCTTTTCGCAGGGTTTATATGTTGTATGAATGTCATCATATTCACTAATGGTAACATAGTCTTTCCAGGGTTTATATTTTTGAACATAATACTGATTCTTCACCAATCGTAACAGTAGTCTTTCCAGGGTTTATATTTGTTATACTAGGCAAAAATAGCCCGCGCTTCGCAGCGGGGGAGATTGTATTGAAATAATTTTTTAGTAAGAAAGCAAATTATTCAAGATTGCTGTAATCACTCGGCATCTGATATATAAGTAAAGAAGGATCACATTCAATAATCTTATTACGGGGATAATGCAACATCATTAACTTTAATTAATTAATTAGATCATTTTTATTGAATACATAATTTTGGTTGTAAAATAACCTCCTCACCACCCCTCCGCTGTCGCCCCAATACCCCCCATATTTCACTCTCTGTGCTACACGCCTCCAAACTGTTTCCCCTTACAACACCTCACAGTCCCCGCACACACCCTGAATTTTTGCGTATACAATGGGTCCAGCGTTGTGTTTTTTGGCGGGTAGGAGTCAAAATTCTATTCCCACCCCCTTCACCCCCCTCCTAAAAAAATATATTCGTTAACTTTTACTGGTAAAGGAGTATATGCATACAAAATTTGGTTGAAATTGGACGCAACGCAGTTGTCAATGTAAGATACTCACGCGTTACAAGGCATGTCAGATACTCACCCGTTACAGGTGGGAATTCGAATAACGAAACCTGCTATACTTTTGTAATGTAAGGTGGCGGCAATGAATGAGCCTGCGCAAATTTAAGCTCGAGTGCCTCCGCGCAATTGGAGAATTAGTGATGAATGAGTGAGTGAGGGCTTTGGCCTTTTTCGAAACGAAACCTGACCTTAACTTTTGTAAGTCAGGTGCAATTGAATGAGCCTGCCAAAGTTAAGCCGTCTGCCTCCACGGCAAGTTGGAGAATATAGTGGTGAGTGCGTGAGGTGCAGTGAGGATTGCCTTGTACTTAGTATCGAAACAAAACCTGCTTATCTTTTGTACGTAAGGTTGATGAATGAGCTGCGCAAATTCAGCCGTTCTGCCTCCATGCTAAGTGGAGAGATTAGTTTGTGAGTGATCGTGAGTGATGAGTGAGTGAGGGCTGTGCTTTCTAACGAAACTGCGTAACTTTTGTAAGTAAGGTGCAAAACGAGGTATTGAAGAGCCTGCCTAATTTAAGCCGTCTGCCTCCACGCAAGTGGAGAATTAGTGATGAGTATAGTGATGAGGTGAGTGAAGTGAGTGAGGGCTTTGCCTTTTCAAAACGAAACCTGTTAACTTTTTGTAGTGATAGGTGCAATGAATGAGCCTGCCACATTATAAGCAGGTCTGCTGCCCATGGCAAGTTGTAGAATTATGATGAGTTAGTGATGTGTGAGGTGAGTGAGGGTGAGGGCTTGCTTTCGAAGGGGAACAAACGCTGTCTGAACTTTTGTAAGTTTACGGGGGCATAATGAGTCCGCCAAATGAAGCCGTCTGCCTCCATGGCAAGTTGAGAATTAGTGTGATTCTGTGATGAGTGAGTGTAGTAGTGAGTAAGTGAGGGCTGGTGCCTTTTCAAACGAAACCTCGCTAACTTTTGGTAAGTAAGGTTCAATGAATGAGCCTGCGCATTATAGCCGTCTGCTCCACGGGTCATAGTTGGAGATTAGTGAGATGTTAGGAGGAATGAGTATGAGTGAGTGAGGAGTGGGGCTTGCTTTTTCAATAAACAAACCTGTTAAGCTTTTGTAAGTAGGTCAATGTAATGAGGCTGCCAATTTACTGCGGTCGACGTCCTACGGCTGAAGTTGGAGGAATTAGTGATGATGGATGATCTAGTCGATGATTGAGGTGAGTGAGTGAGTGTAGGGCTTTCAGCCTTTCGAAACGAAACCTGGCTTAAACTTTTTGAAATAAGTTGTGAATGAATGAGCGCTCTGCCAGAATTTAAAGCACGTCCTGCCTCGACGGAAAGTTGGAGAGATTATGAGTGAGTGGATGACCGTGGTGAGGAATGAAAGTGATGTGGTTGAGTGAGTGAGGGCTTTGCCTTTTATGTAGATAAGATAAATGTTGATTCTAAACCAAATATCGTAGTCATAGTTTTCCAGGGTTTATATTTGTATATTACATGTCATTCTATCACCATAGTAAACACAGTTTTCCAGGGTTAATATTTGTATGTAAATATGATTCATATCTACCAATAGTAACATTTTTCAGGTTTATATTTCGGATAGAAATGTGATTCATATCACCATATAGTAAATACCCATAACCACATATAATAGGCTCAGAGATAAGCATTTTAGGTTTAAAATCAACTAAAAACCTTGACCTCGGCTATAACTGCGAGTCATATGAAACTTAACTTGATTCAGTTGCTAGAGCCGCGATTCAGGAAGGAAGCCGCCGTGTTATTTGCAGTTCACCAGTTAGTTGCTTTCGCAGGGTGCTGCGATGATGGCATCGCGCACCGGGCTCGGCGGGAGTACGTCACTTGCAGGCCGCGAAGAAAAGACTACTGGAATGCTGCACTGAGTCCGAGCGGCAGCCGGAGAAGAGACTGAAGACTGAAGACCGGCTGAGTAGCTGAAGATTGAAGGACTGGACAAGATGACGACTGGAGATAATATGAAGACTGAAGACTGGAAGAGGATGAGACTGAAGACTGGAGAGATGAAGACTGGCCAGGTACGGTAAGTGAACTGGGGGGGGCTCTAGGGTGGCATACAGTAGCTATCCAAAGTACCTTTCTACTGATAAGGTGTTTGGAACTACAACTCCCAGCTACGAAAGCATGCTGTGAGTTCGCAGTTTCGCAAAAACATCTAGCAGGGGAATGTTATTAGCAACCTATTACCCTAGGCGGTATACTCGAGGTCAATCATGGGTTACCCATTTTGGCGAGGGCAAAAAAAGTGGGTACGCTCGGCTTTATACTCAGACCGGCTTATACTCGGAGATATACGGTTAGTCTTTTCCAGGATTTTATATTATATATAAAATATGATTCTAACACCAATAGTAATATTAGTCTTTCCAAGGTTAGTATTGTGTATATAAATGTGACTTCTATGCGCAATTAGTAACATAGTCTTTCCAGGGTAATATATAAAAAAAGGCAAAGCACGTGCTCAAATCTGCACTCCCACTTCACTCATTCACTCACCATCAGTCCCACTTCTATCACTATTCTCCAACTTGCCAGTGGAGCTAAGGCGTCTTATAAATTTGGAAGTCTCATTACATTGCACCTTACATTACCAAAAGTTAAGAAAGTTTCGTTTACGAAAGGCCAAAAGCCCTCAGCTCAGCTTCCACTCAATCACTCATCACCTAACTCATGGCAATAATTCTCCAACTTGCGTGGAGGGCAGACGGCTCGTTTCTTTAAATTTGGCAGGCTTCATTCAGTTGCACTTACTATACAAAAGGTAAGCCGTAGTTTTTTTGAAAAAAGCAAAGCCCATTACTCACTCACCTCACTCATACTAACTCATCACTAATTCCCAACTTGCTTGGAGGCTAGACGTCTTAAAGAGAATAAAACCTAATTTTTTAAGTACTCGGGCAGAATCTGAAAGCACGACCCTAAAAATCACACGAATAAAACTTATAAAACTGCCACTTGTTAAGAACCTGTTTAAAGATATCAAAACGTTTAAGACACTGGATGAAGTAGTATCTGTGTGTATTGCCAGTGTCAGCCACACCTCTCTGGTCCTCAGTCACCTGCTCGGCTTGCTTTTATCTTGTCCTGTAAAAGGATTGGCTATAGATTATTAAGGGTGTGACTAACCTGTCAACAGTTTCTGCCGATAGCCTAAGGACTGAGACTATGTGCAAGCAATAATGTCGTTGACCAAACTGTCTGATACTAGATAGTGCTGAGAAGGTGTAAATGAGGTACGCATCAAAAACCCTCATGTATGCTTGGTAAATTTCCCTAGGGCCTGTATAAAGATGAGAGGTAAGACACAATTGATCTGGTTATACAAGGGGGTGTTAGCTGCCTTCTGGTTCAGAGTGTATGTTAGGTGGGCGTTAGTTCCCTTTAAAATGGGTCAGGCCTGCTATTCTGCACGTTACTAAAAATGGTTTTAAGCAGAGTTGCGTTTCGAAAAGGCAGAAGCCGCACGCACGTCACGCATGCACGAACGTCAGTACGAAGTCGCCAATCCTGCCATTGAGGCAGTACGGTTAATTGCCAGCGCTCATTACATTGCACCTTACTTACATAAAGTTAAAGCAGGTTTTGTTTTGAAGAAGGCAAAGCCCTCACTTACCTCACTCACGTGCATACATCACTAACTCATCACTAATTCCCCAACTTGCCGTGGAGGTCATGACCGGCTTATCTTATTAAGTGGCAGGCTCATTCATTGCACCTTACTTACAAAAGTTAGGGCCAGGTTTCGTTTTCGAAAGGCAAAAGCCCTACTTCACTCCATCATATCACTAACCATCACTACTAATTCTCAACTTGGCCATGGAGGCAGACGGCTTCCAAATTTGGGCAGCTGTCTCATTGTGGCATCCATTTACTTACAAAAGTTTTAGCAGGTTTTGTTTCGAAAAGGCAAAGCCGTGCACTTACTCACCACTCACTCATCGACTTAAACTCATCACTACTTCTCCAACTTTGCCGTGTGTAGCAGACGGCCTTTAAATTTTTGGCTAGGCTCATTCATTGCACCTTACTTACACAAAGTTAAGAAGGTTCGTTTCGAAAAAAAGGCAAAGCCGTCACTCACTTCACTCACTCACTCTACTGATATTCTCTCAATGGCCTCACTCATCCACTAATTCTCCAACTTGCCGTGGAGGCAGGACGGCTTAAATTGGCAGGCGCTCATTGCATATGCACCTTACTTACAAAATGTTAGCAGGTTTCGTTTGAAAGGCAAAAAGCCCTCACTCACTCACTCTTCACTCACTGCTTCATAATTCTCCAACTTAGCGGGAGGCAGACAGCTTAAACATTTGGCAGGCTGATTCATTGCACCGTTACTTACAAAAGTTAAGCCAGGGGCGGGTGTCGAAGGACGAAAGGCCTCGACTCACCCACGCAGCGCACATAGTTAAGGCGCCAACTTGCCACCCTCACTCACTACTCACTCATCACTCTTCTCAACTTGCCGTAGATGCAGAGGCTTAAATTTGAAGGAGGCTCATTCTTGCCCCAACGTACTTTACAAAAGTTAAAGCAGGTTGCGTTTTGAAAAGGGCAAAGCCTCATCACTCACATCACTCACTTCACCACTCATCACATACTTCAATTACTAATTCTCACAACTTGCCCATGGAGGTCAGAACGGCTTAAATTTGGCAGCTCATTCATTGCCACCTTACTTACAAAGGTTAATCAGGTTTGTTTCGAAAAGGCAAAGCCCTACACTCACTCACTCATTTCACTCACTAACTCATCACTAATTCTCACACTTGCCGTGGAGGGCAAGACGCTTAAATTTGGCAGGGCCTCATTCATGCACACTACTTACAACTAAGTTAAGCAGGTTTCGTTTCAAAAGGCAAAGCCCTCACGTCACTCACGTGCTACTCATCCTAACTTCATCAATAATTCTCAACGGCAATGTGCCGTCGAGGCAGACGGCTAATCTTGGGCAGGCTCATTCTTTGCACCGTACTTACCAAAAGTAAGCAGGTTTCGTTTTCGAAAAGGCAAATGCCATCACTCAATGCACTTCACTCATCAACTAATTCTCCAACTTGCTGCCTTCACTCACTTCACTCAGCTCATATCACAACTTCTCCAACTTGCTACTCATCAACCTAATTCTCCACTTGCCGGATGAAGGGCTTAGAGCTTTTAAATTTGGCAGGCGCTCATTCTTGCACTCTTACCTTAGCAAAAGTTTCAGCAGGTTTTGTTTCTAAAAAGGCAAAAGCACCTCACCTCACTCACTCATCACCTCATCATAACTAACACTCACTATGTCTCCAACTTGCCATGGAGGCAGACGGCTCTTTTAAATTGGGCAGGCTCATTCATTTTGCACCTTACTTACAAAAGTTAAGCAGGTTTCGTTTCAAAGGCAAAGCCCTCAACTCACGATCAGCTCAATACTGCATCACTAATTCTCCAACTTGCCCCCACTTCATCACTAATTCCTCCATCCAATTTCAACCAATAGTAACATGTCGTTTCCTAGGGGTTTATATTTGTATATATGTCATTCATATCACCAATAGTAACATGTCTTTCGCAGGATTATATTTGGTTATAAATGTGATTCATATCATCCATAGTAACATAGTGCTTTCCAGGTTAATATTTGCATATAAAATGTGATTCATATCACGATAGTAACCATGTCGTTCCAGGGTTTATATTTGTAAAATAAATATGATTCATATGCACCAAGATACATAGTCTGTCAGGGTTCTATATTTGTATTAAATGTCATTCATCATCACTCATAGTACATAGTCTCTTATACACACACCATATACACAACATATACACACCATATACACAGCATATACACATCATATACACATCATATACACATTATATACACACCATATACACATCATATACACATCATATACACATCATATACACATTATATACACACCATATACACATCATATACACATCATATACACACCATATACACATTATATACACATTATATACACACCATATACACATCATATACACATCATATACACACCATATACACACACCATAGGGCACCAAAATGACGTAAACAGACAGAAGAGCTTAATCCCTATGAAATGGGGTCCCAGAGTTATGATGGCAGTTATGTGTGTTTTCTTATTTAAAGATGCCTTAAAAAAAACTTTTTAGATTCCAAAGCATTACCCCTCAAAACCTAGGTTGTGTTTTACCCTGCACCTGCCTTATTTACAGAACAAGGAGTCCTCGACCCTTATATGTGAGCTGAGTACGTGCACTCAGGAGCAGAGCGTGCTCGCAACCACTTGATCGGTAATGCTTGTCAGCCATTGGCCATGATGTCACCATCGCAGCCATGACTACCAGGCATTACCCGGAAGAAGAGAGAAGACCACCGATCCTTGGGTTTGGGGGTAATCCTTTAATATATAAAAAGGGTTTTTAGGGCTGGGGTTACAATTTAAGATACAGTGGAAACATTTATCCTTTTATTTAATACATGACATCACCTAGCGGATGACTTGCTTTGTGGTTCTCAGGGGTGAAGAAGGTGTGTAACAGGATTTACTCACCCTTGGCATCCTGTACCATGACTGTTATTGTAGCTGACACAGAGGAGCTGGAATCTCGTAATAGTACCTGGTAGGACCCTGAGTCGCTCATCTTCAAGTGATGGATAATCAAGGACCCATTTTCAGGGACAATCTGCATCCGTCCTTCATGGCCCCTAGGGGGGAAAGTGTTTATATCCACATGTCCATTTTCAAATGTGCGGATTGCGCATTTAATGAGTAAAGTCTTGGAGGCCAATAGTTCCCATCGCAGATGGAGCCAGTCTGTATTGGGCACAGTGCTGTAAGAGGTGGAAAGGAGAAGGGAACTGTTCCTGGTCCCACTCACATGGGATTGGGCAGCAGAAAGGCTGAGTGTGCTCTGAGTGCCAACCGAACCTGAAAGATATAGAGACTATAAACCTGCTCCAGAAAGCCTTAATGTTCTCCTATGGGGTATCCAGCTGTAGACTACAGGAGATATTTCCTATGCTCCATCCTTTATCCTTCCCTAGTGATCCCAGTGCTCTCGATTATGTGGCCATGATGGATTAGATGGGTTTATAATAGTTCATTTCTTCCATGGGATCCTATGTAACAGATACAGTAAATACCCTGCAGTAATGAGCTACACTAGTCCTATAGCACACTTGGTGAATTGTAATAAATGAAGGTGGAAGTGTCAGGCAAGACAAGGACTGGGCCTGTTCTCTAATCCCATTAGAATCTATATAAGACTGTTGGTCTGGGACAAGGCCTGTATATCTGGGATGACGAGACAAGGCCCTGAACATAACAATACCCTTACCACATTGTGACATTGGGAATGAATGATAGAATAAGAACAAGAACATCTGCTAATTGATTAGTTAATGATGATGTAAGAGACTGGGATTGTGATGTAAATAATCATACAATATCCACAATGTAATACAAAGTCCTCTGCACTCGCACCAAGTATGGGTGCTCACTCCTCAAAAAAATCCAACCCTCAATGGATATTGAATACAGGAATAACGAATAGCGAGGGTGGCACTCCAAATAATAACTTTATTAATCCAGACCACACAACATCTCACAACGTTTCGGGGGGTATTAAATGTGCCCCCTTCCTCAGGTGATGTTACTCCAACAGTGTTACACATCTAAATAGGTGAACCAATACTAAGGACGGCCCTCTAAGGGTAATCCTACCTTCTGATTGGCTCCACCAAAAAGTGCTATAGTGCATACAATAAGTGTTCATAAATACATAAAACAATCGCAAATCAATATTATTTGAATATAGACTGTGTTTCAACATTAAAAATAACCAAGCGTCTCAAATATTATACCATAAAAGCAATAAAAGAAAAAAGTTTTTTGACTATAAAAGATCCATTGTTTAATTTATATATAAAGTGCATAGTGTATAATATATGTGTAACAGATACATATTAGAATCCGAAGAACCTTCAAAATACATGACAGATGGTGCATGATTAAAATATCATAAAAAAGGTAAAGAAAAGTTTTAAGCTGGCCTGTGAAGGAGAGTTCTTAAAAAGGTCCACAAGATGGCGCCACCACGTGCAGATATATGTGAAGGAAATATGTAAAAGCTGTCGAATGTTTTACAATTTTGACATAGTGTAAAACATTGTATAACATAATATCATCAAGAGTTCTGTAGTCATAAAATATAATTTGTAACAAAAATGCTAAAACAATAATACAGTACATATGATCTCAGTATAACTATACTCCAGACGTTTAACCCATTACAGAAAGCATGACCAATTAAAATCCTCGTTCATACCATTAGGGGCAAGTGTTTCCAGTTTTATCGTCCAGAATAATTCCTCTGTAATATTTTAGTATTCAGATTCCCTCCTCTTAAATCTTTTTCCACAGTTTCTAGGACTAACCACCGTAGCTGGGATGTCTTATGCTTTTTTCCCCAGAAATGCTTACTAACCGGGGGTTCATATTTTTTATTCACCCCTTCATAGTTCATAATATCACGTTTGTGTTCTCCGATGCGTAGTCGGATTTCTCTAGAGCATTTCCCCACATACGCCCAGCCACATGGGCACTTTAACATATAGATAACATTGGAGTTCTACAGTAGCAAAGTGTTTAACTTAATGGCATTCCCTTTCCTTGGATGATTGATAGAATCACCACGAATTATTGCATTACAGGACTGACAATTCCTGCATGGGAACGTCCCCATTTGGGGTTCCCCTAGAAATATTTGTTTTTTAGTCGTTATAGGTGCTATGTCTGCTCGTATAAGTTCACTTCCTATATTTTTGATTTCCTATAGAGAAAAGTGGTGATTCTTTAAGATTCCACCATATTTTTGGTCAGCTGTAGTATCCCCCAGCTTTTTTTGATCGTTGGATACGATGGAAGGGTATTAAACGTTGATACAAATGGTATTCTATTACCTGCTTTCTGTTCCTTATCTCTCTCCAATAATATGTTACGGTCTTGTCTAAATGCTCTTTCAGCTTCTTTTTTAAAGAGTGGAGGGGGTAACCCCTAGATCAAAATTTGCTCACCCATTTCTTTAACCTGATATGACATAATGTATCATTCTGTACAATTCTCCGAACTCTTAAGAATTGCAGAAAGGTAGACCTTCTTTAACACTAATTGGATGGAAACTATCATACCGCAACAAATGTTCTTATCTGTTTCTTTAACAAACAGGTTCTGTTACAATAGTATTCTCTTGTTTAATCACCACTTTTTTATGATATTTTAATCATGCCCATCTGTCATTGTATTTTGAAGGTTCTTCGGATTCTAATATGTATCTGTTACACATATATTATACACTATGCCACTTTATATATAAATTAACAATGGATCTTTATAGTCAAAAACTTTTTTCTTTTATTGCTTTATGGTATAATATTTGAGACGCTTGGTTATTTTTAATGTTGAAACACAGTCTATATTCAAATAATATTGATTTGCGATTGTTTTATATGTATTATGAAACCTTATTGTATGCACTATAGCACTTTTTGGTGGAGCCAATCAGAAGGTAGGATTACCCTTAGAGGCCGTCCTTAGTATTGGTTCACCTATTTAGATGTGTAACACTGTTGGAGTAACATCACCTGAGGAAAGGGGCACATTTAATACCCCCCGAAACGTTGTGAGATGTTGTGTGGTCTGGATTAATAAAGTTATTATTTGGAATCACACATTATCCCCAGTTGTTCCAGATGTTTACCAGCAAAACAACATGTGTGTATCATTACTCCAATGGCGGCAACACACTAACGGCTAGAAAACTGCTAGAAAAATAGAAACACGCTTCTTACTTAAACTATTATCCACACACAGAATCTCTTTAATTTATTGTGATAACAGGATCGTAAGGAACCAATAAAGGTCTAATAATCATAATGAAAAGAATCTCCATTCATTCTCCCTCTAAGGCTGGGATTCACATGATCAGGGTTATCCATATCGCCGTTATTTCTGTTTAATATTTATTTGGATGCCATAAAAAAAAAAACTCTCTGTCTCTCTGCGCTGGTACAATCTGACCACTTCCCCTTGTGTCTACCCCACAGAACCACCTGTGTCCATTAAACCCATTAAAGTTCTGTGCACCTTACACTGTCCCTGGGAATTGTCCTGCCCACCCTACTAGTGTAGAACCCCATAGGAATTCATGTTTTCCACCAGCATAACTGTAACTGTAAAGCTGTTCTTGCACTTATTGCTACACATTTCTCAGTGATCAATTGACATCATGTATACAAATATGACAGAAACATCAATATATCTTATTACAAATGTCCTCATAGGTGGAGCCTTACAGCTCACTGTCTTTTGATCAACCCCTAGAAACCTCTCAGAGAACCCTAATGGTCCCCCCTAAGTGCCCCCTTAGGGAGATTAAAAGGGAAGAGTACAGGGTGTCCTTACCTGTTACAATAAACAGAGCCCAAAGCTGAAGTGAGGCACCTTGAGGACAGATTGGTGGTTATGGCAGGATGATGGACGCATTCACACCACCCCCCACACAGTAGCCACAGCTCCCTGAGATCACACCTGACCTACAGACAAAAGGAACAAGGAGACCTTTCTTGTAATCGTCCCTAATACACATCACTGACTTACAATGTAACAACATTTCAACACTTAATGAGATTATTTTCACATTAAAGATGCTCAGACATCATTGAACATCAATGAACCATATTTAGAAACACAACATTCCATATACGGTATGCTTGTGAAGGTTCTCATCCATCCAGGTCACGTTATATCTGTAATATTCATCCATCCAGGTCATGGTATATCTGTAATATTCATCCATCCAGGTCATGGTATACCATGACCTGGATGGATGAATGTAAGGTGCAATGAATGAGCCTGCCAAATTTAAGCCGTCTGCCTCCATGGCAAGTTGGAGAATTAATGAGTGAGTGAGTGAGTGAGTGAGGGCTTTGCCTTTTATTAGTATAGATAATTCTACCCTCATTATCAGTCCTGTATCTAAGGATGACCATGGCTCCTTCACCTGCACTAAATAACGAGACCAGCCACCTGAACTGTGAGTAACGTCAAACCTGGTAACACAGTGTGGAAAACTCACCTAGTTCCACTGCAACAATAACCAATGCTGATTATAAGTAGATCTCTTCGGAATTATAAATATATTAGTAATTCTGTGAGGTGTTTGCTGTAGGATGGTTTCCCTTGGAAATTATATGAAAATACGATGGTTGGCAGGAGATAAGATTGAACACACACACACACACACATCTTTCCCAAGACCCTTCTCTCTCTTCCTCTCGCTTTATTCGACAAGAGCTGCCGAACACAATACTCTCTTTTGCTCTGGTACTGCAGAGGGGAGACCAATCACATACCTCCCAACATTTAGAAATGTCAACGAGGGCCAAATTTGAGGAGGGTTGCGGCGCGCTCACATTGTTCTGGCTACACTCATTTTAAAGACCACTATTGCCATTTTACATTGTTGCCGCAACATTTTAAGGTGTATGATGTGATTAAGATAGTAGAAACAGACTAATAAATTGGAGACACTGGCTAATAAACTGCAGGACACTGGCTAATGAACTGGAGGGCTGATCAACAATGGCTAAAGAACTGAAGGGGTTACAACACTTGATAATGAACTGGAGGGCTGACAACACTAGCTAATGAACTGGAGGGCTGATCAACAATGGCTAAAGAACTGGAGGTCTGACAACACTTGATGATGAACTGGAGGGCTGATAACACCGGGTAATGAAATGTAGGGCTGAATAACAGTGGCTAATTGTCTGGAGGGCTGACTTACACTGGCTAATGAACTGGAGGGCTGACTAACATTGCTTGAAAGGCTGATTGTAACACTGGCTTGAGGACTGGTTTAACACATGCCAGCAGATGAATGATAGTTTTAAACTTTTAAAATAATTAGCATCAAGACCCCCATACATTGTTCTACTTTCAGTTTCCTGCCCAGACTGTCAGACAAAGTAAGAAATTGAATATGCTGTGTTCCTTCTGAAGCCAGAGCAGAACAATGTATGTCTCAGGGATAAGACAGACTAGCAGCTCCCACCACACACACACATTTTCCAGACTGTCAAGATGAAGACTGGAGATATGAAGACTGAAGACTGAAGAGATGAAGACTGAAGACTGGAGAGATGAAGACTGCCAATAGTAACATAGTCTTTCCAGGGTTTATATTTGTATATAAATGTGGTTCATATCACCAATAGTAACATAGTCTTTCCAGGGTTTATATTTGTATATAAATGTGATGCATATCACAAATACTAACATAGGGGCATATTTATAAAGCTTCCTTAAGTTTTCACGGCCGTTTTCCCTGACATTAACGCATAAGTCGCGTTTAACGCGATTTATAAATGTCCGAAAACGGCCGCGAAAAGTTAACGAAGCGTTAACCCTTTGCGGCGATACTTACCTGTTACCACCACTTCTATTTATAAAGCAGCGGTATGTGTTTCGCACTGCTAGTATCGGCTGTTTTACTTCGCCACCTTGAAGGTGGCGAAAGCAGCCGATACTAGCCTCCCCGCGGCGGGGATGGTCGCACCCACCCCAGGAGACACGCCCACCCCGCCCACAACCCCCCGCGGTGGCAGAGACCACCCGCCGCCGCTTCCCAGCAGCCCCTCCCAACCCCTTCCCCGCTCTCTCGGAACAGGAGGCTACAGGAGGCTAGGAGGGGCTGCCGGGAAGGGGCCGCAAGCAGGTGGTTGCGACCACCCGCCGTGCACCCTCTCCGCCAGCAACCCCTCCAAGCCCCCCGCCCTGGCCGCTCCCAGGGAGAGGAAGGGAGGGAGCCGCTGGGAGGGGTGGAGGCACCCTCCAGCGGGGCCCTGAGAAGGGTCTTTTGGGGCTTAAGGGGTCCCGCAGCGCGAACCGGGCCCAGCGCAAACCCGGCCCTATCAGGGCCTTTGCGGCACTTACAAGTGCCTTTGGCGGGGGGTCACCCCCAGTGTGCGGCTCTTAAAAGAGCCCTTGGGCTGCGTCTTCTTTCTTCCAGACCCGGCGACACCAGCTCCGCTGAGGCCGCCGACCCCCGAGAGGTACCCCGGCGGGCGCCGGCGACCTCAACGAGGCCGATGTTGCCGGCGTCTTGATCCGACGCGACGTCTTCGGGCTGGCGACACCAACTCAGGTCGCCGATGCCAGGCAGACTCACTGCGGCCGCCAGTGAGCCCGCTGGCACCACCGGCCTCAGCGGAGCCGATGTTGCCAGCCACTTCTTTCTTCTATCTTCAGCCATGCTTTACATTTCAGAACTTTCCAGAAATCTGATTGGTTAATGTAAAGCATGTTAAGCAAGCATTAAAAAATTGACCAATCAGAAATGAATTAGGGTTTTCTGCAAACCTATGTAAAGAGGTGCACTCCGCTGCGGAACTCAGATGCGATCGCAGTAGATGGCTGAAGATAGAAGAAAGAAGCGGCTGGCAACATCGGCTCCGCTGAGGCCGGCGGTGCCAGTGGGCTCACTGGCGGCCGCAGTGAGTCTGCCTGGCATCGGCGACCTGAGTGGGGATGGTGTCGCCAGCCCCCTTAGCAGAGGCGTCGGGAAGTGATTTTAAGTCCCTTTGCGGCGATACTGTACAGTATCGCCGCAAAGGGACTTAAAATTACCGCAACACATCGCGGGCGCGATACATATCACGGCAATGGCGCTCGCCATTATAAATACGTCGATATCGCTATTTTCGCGGCCACGATGTGCGGTGGTAATTTTTTGGCGCTAATTTCGCTTTTTTATAAATATGCCCCATAGTCTTTCCAGGATTTATATTTGAAACCTTCCAGGAGCAAATTGTAATGTGTTACAGACCTTAAGAGAAATGTCTGGTTCCCTGTTATAGAAGCTGTTGTTCTGTGTGTGCTCTCTGAGTTGTGTAGCCGTACGTTACACTGTTGTTGTGTCACTGAAGTGGATTCTGTGTCTGTGTTGCTGAATTGGGGAATCACACTCTGCAAGTGACGTGCAGGCTTTCAGAGGACGTTGCCATTATGTTGAGTCATTTAGGGATGTGGCTGTGTGGTGAGCACATACATACAAGGTTTCTGCTTTATATAGTAGATAGAAGATAGATAGATTTAAGGCGGCTACAGTCTTACAGTATGAAGATCCTTATGGTCTACTTTGGCTCCATGTTGGTTTATCCCTGTCAGTTCTCTAAAGCACTGATTTGCTCTTTTCTACTTTTAAACTCACACCCCAATTCAAAACACTTTTTTGGTTTAATTCATATGGTCTCATACAATTCCATAGTAGGAATCTATCACAGCACAAGAACAACAAGAGGACTCATTTTCCCATGAGGCCCATAAGGCAATAACTTGGTCAATCTTTTATGAGCGATTACATAATTTAATAAGCTCCTCCCTCTCGGATTTCCTGATTGTAATTCAGACAGTAAAGTTCAAGGGGTGTTAAAAAGAAGTTATATTCTGCATATTTCTCCCACGTGTAGCAGGACAGTTGTGCAATTAAATCTTTCTTTCTTCATATACAGTAATGTACTGTTGTTATTAATATATATATATATATATACCAACAGAACCCAGGGCACTCACGAGACTTATCTTACAATCGCAATATAGCAGCCAATATGGTGGCTGAAATGCGTTGATATACTTCTATATAACTTGCATTACATTGAGTTTTTAGGAGCAACTAACTAGGTGGGGGTATATAGCATTATTACACATAGGAAAGGTCCATATGTATATGTGTAATTAGCACTATTTAATTAAAATCACCATAAGAAATAACACCATACAAAGTATAGCACTACTACCTACTACTGAATTACAAAACAATTTATATACAATTTATAAACTAAACTTACTTTACTGGACACCCCTAAGTTTGAATGGAAAACTCAAAAGAACTGGAATTTTACTAACATCCATTGAGAGGTTCTGATCTTCCACTGTTAGCAAATCAAAACATTCTCTGTACATGACAAGACAGGAAGTGTAAGGAAGTTCCTGTATTACACCCAGTTATGTGCTGTTTGTAAAACATGTGACAGTCTTAGCCAGGATTGCCTGGATCTGTGCTCAGATCTGCAGGTTAATACCATTTTGTCTGGATAGATATAATACATGTGTCCCAACTAAGCATCTGCTTTGTGTGAGAGCCCTGCCAGGACAGATGACTGTTGGTCACAGTAACAGTGGCTGCAGCCAGCAGCGCATGTGACAGACTGATCATGTGGTCCCATAGGGAACTGCTTGGTTGGCCGTGATTTACTAACTGACCCATTTGTCTGATACGGACAACCGAACTCAGTCGCGGCTGGCCGCCCCACACCATCACATATTTCAAGCCTACTAATCCGTGGCACTATTAATTCATTACTGGTGTTTACCCAGCCTTAAGGTTCGTACACACATGCAATCACGGGCGCCAACCCGTGACGCACGATGTGTATGATCGGCTGATAATCTTGCCATGTATGGGCACTTTATTGGCTAAAATGGTCATTCTGTCGATACACGGCACAAATATAATCCGAAACAGCCGTTCGCACACGTCATGCATCGGCACCGGCGATCGCATGTGTGCAAGAACCTTTAGACTATTATTAGATTATTTAGATTATACTACTATTTAGATTATAACTGCCAGGTAGGTGGTATTTGGAAGTGAGTGCAAATATGGTAAAGTTTATGACTCTAACAAGAAGATTCACCCAGAGGCACAAGCTCTCTGGGCAAATCTCCCGTACGGGATTTACCAGAGGCTGTGCGATTTTGGGTGAATCTCACCCGCACATAAGTATTTATCGCCAGCTATTAGTTGGTGTTTAATACTTATGTGTAAAGAGGTACGCAACCTCTGGTAAATTACTTTGAAACAACCGCATGAGTGCCTCTTCTGGTACTCGTGCTGCCGCCGCAAGGCGGGCATTAACGTTGCGCCAACCAATCGACCCATATAATGCTTCCCTAATCCAATAGTCTTATAGCTATGGATGTAAGGGAAGGGCAGATGAATCACTTGCATGTTCAAACCCTTGGGTAGGAAGCGCTAAAGCATGACCGTGGGCTCTTAATGTCTGTAAGTCAGGAAAATGTCTTTATTCCAGGATGTATGAAAACTAAGTTTTCCAGAATTCTGTGCAGTTAGGGAATGCTGGGAGTTGTAGTTTAAAACATGTGAAAAGTTCATTAAGAAGACACTAACTGCAAAACAGAGAATGCTGCGATTTGTAGTTTTCAAACATGTGAAAGGTCACAAGCTTAGGCTGTATTAGATCTAGACAGATGCATTAGCTACAGGATATTAAGAAAAAACTTACTGCCAACAGAGAATGCTGGGAATTGTGGTAGTAGACATATGCCTTTGCCACAGGCAATAAATAAGATACTTTGCATATCCCCACCCATTTCTTTAAGTGAGAAATATGTGTTTATATGTTAGATTATTAGGGCAATGCTATTATAATAACACGATTCTATGAGGTACCGTCTGTTATAAGAAGGCTCTATTTCATTTTATACTCTGTGTGGAGCTTTTAGCTCCTCTATCTACACCTCTCCCTAACATGTATATTCAATCAGTATCCTGTGCTCCCAAGTCCTAACCCCATAGGTTAGTAAACTTGTTGTGGTAAATACTAATAAATATGAACCTTGCGTGTTAAATCCTATACAGTATCCTGATTAAGGTGGCTATACATATATCCGATTTTACTTATCCAACCAAGCGCTCATGCAGTATTAGTTTGATCTTGCCAGAACCCACTTTCCCATTCTTCTATGCCACAGACAGGCGGTTCTTGCAGGATCGGTCTAATGTCGCGGGAGCACTCGGTCAGGGAAAGTAAAATCAGATATATGTATGGACTGCTTTTGATTGCCCAAAGGTGCTGTTTAGATTACCTGGGTCAGTTCTCAGACCTGCAGGTTTATTCCACATAGACCCTCTATATTCTAGCTGGCAGGTAGTATAGGTAAGGGAGGATATAAGTGTGTGTTTGTTCATTTAATATGATGCGATTATTTGGGTTTTTTTTAGGACCTTCAGACTAATTTTATTATTGCCCCCCTGGATGTTTCCTGATGGTTCCTGTGAGCACTGCAACTACACATAGCAAAACATACACACATCATTTCCACTTTTGCTAGTATATATATATATATATATATATATATATATATATATATATACCAAAAAGATAAAAAATATGCAGCTCAAACCTTAAAGGGCATGTCCACCCTTATATCATTTCCACCCCCATATCATAGTATATCTTCCCCCAGCCCCAACCGCTATAAAATAAATTTAAGAAAGTTCCCAGATGTTTACTTAACCTTCCCTCTCTCCTCCGACACCCGGCCTGGCCCGGCCTTCTGCTTGCAATACGCTGCAAGCAGGGGGCTGGACTGGCAGCCGCGTCCGTGATTGGCTGAGAGGCAGCCAATCACGGACGCGGCTGCCGGCTTCTCAGAATGCCGGGGGAGAGAGGGAAGGTAGTAGAGTTCGGGGTCTTTCTTAAAATTATTTTTTAGCGGTTGGGGCTGGGGGAAGATATACTATGATATGGGCAAGGGGTTTTATGGTAAGGGGAGGGATCGCAACACGGGAGGGGGAGAAGGGCTGCAGTGCGCATGCCAGGAGAGACAGGAGGCAGAGTCCTATATGGACTCTGCTATCCTCCTGGTGGGCAGTTTTTGGGACTTTGGGGGGGATTACAGGAGAACCATATGGAGCTGGGATGTGAGGTAAGGATTTTATTACACTACATGGTGGGGCCATTAGTGGCGGGGATTATAGTTTTGGGGGTGGACAATTCATAATTACTTTTAGGTGCGGTGCCAATGAGATCGGCAATTTAAACATTACACAGAAGTCTCCAGCACTCAACTACACAATAGTCAAAAATGAATAGACGTAAAAGTTAAACATACCTGCAAGCAATGAAGGGTAATCACCTACACTAAGGTTAAAATGGATACCTTTAGTTACATTGTTTCAGCTGATGCTCCACTCCAAGGCAGTATCCAGGCATCAGTCCTAACCTATTAAAAGTATTGTCCCTGGGGGAGAAAGACCCTACCTGTAGGTGATTACAGTTCATTGCTTGCAGGTATGTTGAACTTTTACATCTATTCATTTTTGACTATTGTGTAGTTGAGTGCTGGAGACTTCTGTGTAATATATATTTTACAGGGCCGTTTCTAGCCGTCTTGGTGCCCTAGCATGATCAGATCGCAATCCCATCTCGCTTAAAAACTTTCCATGCTCTCCATGTCTCCTCCATTGAATTGTTCATTCCTCACCTACTCTAAGTTCCAATTGGAGAGTTGGATGGAAGGAAGAAAGAGGCAGGGATAGGGATCTCATGGCTGCTAGTCAGAGGGTCACTGTTATAAAGTCTGCAGCAGCTTTTACCTGGCATTTTAGAACTGTTCTCCTCAGTCCTATTAGCTGAGCTCATATTCCCCCCTCCTTCCTTCACCTTCAGTTCATTTGTAATATTGTATCCAAGTAGAGGGAGCTGAGTTCAGGCTCTGTACTAGATACAATGTTACACATTACAGCAGAACAAGGAGAGCAGATCTAACACAGCAAGTAATAGCCGATAGGGAGATGCTAGGGAGAACACTGGGCCCTGGTTTAACATAGGGGCCCTAGCACTTTGCCAAGGTGGCTTATGCCTAAAAACTGTCCTGATGTTTCAGAAAAACTTCTGAAAGGCTGGGACAAGTTTGATGACACTTGGTATAGGAAAAAACATAGGCTGCTTTACAACTTGTACAAACCACCCCTTATCCCTTGTTTATACCCCTTTTCCTTCATGCATAAGTTGAAAATAATAATGGGGGATACGATCTAACCTGTGTGCTGCCATCTGGTGGTGAATCGAGTGATTGCCCAACACACAACCTTAAAGGAGTCAAGCTCACAGGACTGCAATGTACGAACCTGCTTTATACAGACATCCGACCCCTATAAATGTTGATCAATGCAGTTAATTGCAGTCAGTTTGTAATGAGGGACAGTTTGTGACTGCTGCATTGTAACCTATATAGGCCTATACATTTATTGGGTGGTCAGGGGCTACACATGACCCTTGAGATCAAATAGGTTGGGCACCCCTGGCCTTAGTTAATTGAGGATAAGACCTAGAGTCCTGGGTACCCACGGTTTACCAAATTTGCAGGTAGGGTTTGGCTTAGCCACAGTGAGTTTGAATGGGTTTGCGGGTCGGGTTTGGTTAGAAAGCTGCTGGTGGTGGTGCATGACAGGTAGCGGGTGTAGGCTGGTCTGTTAAATTTGAGTGCGGGTCGATGCAGGTGAAGGTCGTATCATATAGCAGGTGTGGGTCTGTTTAATTACGGGGGCGGGTTTGGCTACTTGTAGGTCGGGTCAGATGCAGTTATGGAACCCACCAGCAAATCAGGGGGTGGGTCTGGTGCAGGTTACAGTTTTGCAGGCGCAGGTTGGGTGTCTGTTTAATTTCAGGTGCGGGTAATGGTTATGCATTTGTCCGCAGGACTCTAATCTGACCTTATTGCTGACATCTGTTGGTGAATCGAGTAATCGCTCCTCTGAAATAAAATTTTGATTGGAGGAAACCGGGCAACACTGGGTACTCTGCTAGTTATTACGATTAAAGGGGAGAGGGCATTTCTATATTAAATACTGTCTTCTACATGGGTGCCCCTTTAACCCAAGAGCAGTGGTCAGCAGTGTTCCTGTAATATAGACTTTTATCTTAAACTAATGTTCATCATCATAGTTATGGAGCCAGTTGTGTAACATCTGTTGAGATACAGGAACTTTTGTGTCTGACCACTGAGAACTTTTCCTGATCATAATTCAAACTAATGAAAAGGTGAAACAATGATGGTCTCTCCTAGAGATCATTACCGTGTTTTTATTCATTATCCTTACATGTGAGAAAGTACGACCACAGAACACAAACCGAGAATATCACCACCAATAAATGGCTCAAATATCCGGACCACCGAGAAGAGCGTCTTTGACTGTTTCCAAAAAAATCTCTGGATGGAAACGCGGGATCCCCGTCTTTATCTATAAAACAAAGGAGATCCCATTAGTTACAGTTCTGCTTCACCTGGTTTAATGATTATGTATAAACTTATTCACTGAATGTGTTGGTGTAATAAATTGGTTATAAATCAGAAAGAATCAGATAGACATTGTCCTAGGCTTAGCTAACTCGAATATCATCTGCAAAACCAGTTAAACCTGCAGTATACGAATGGATACACTATGTTAAACCTGCAGTATAGGAATGGGGAGCCAACTATGTTAACCGGCCAGTATAGAATGGATACACCTATGTAAACCTGCAGTATACGAATGGACAATATGTTAAACCTGCAGTATACGAATGGATACACTATGTTAAACCTGCAGTATAGGAATGGATACACTATGTTAAACCTGCAGTATATGAATGGATACACTATGTTAAACCTGCAGTATACGAATGGATACACTGTTAAACCTGTTAAACCTGCAGTATACGAATGGATACACTATGTTAACCTGCAGTATACGAATGGATACACATGTTAACCTGCAGTATAGGAATGGATACACTTGTATAACCTGCAGTATAGGAATGGATACACTATGTTAACCTGCAGTATACGGAATGGATACATGTTAAACCTGCAGTATAGGAATGGATACACCTATGTTAAACCTGCAGTAACGAATGGATACACTATGTTAAACCTGCAGTATAGGAATGGATACACTATGTTAAACCTGCAGTATAGGAATGGATACACTATGTTAAACCTGCAGTATAGGAATGGATACACTATGTTAAACCTGCAGTATAGGAATGGATACACTATGTTAAACCTGCAGTATAGGAAGGATACACTATGTTAAACCTGCAGTATACGAATGGATACACTGTTAAACGCAGTACAATGGAAACTATGTTAAACCTGCGTATACGATGGATACATTGTTAAACCTGCAGTATAGGAAGGTACACTATGTTAAACCTGCAGTATACGAATGGATACACTATGTTAAACCTGCAGTATACGAATGGATAAACTATTAACCGCAGTATAGGAATGGATACAACTATGTTAAACCTGTATCTGTTGTATTCAATTAGATCAACGGACTTGAAAGTAGTTCTTGAAGACGTTTCGCTAGTCATCCGACTGGCTTTCTCAATTCAGAATGACTTGTACAAGAATCTGTGGCAATTATGTACCCTGGAAAATCCCAATTAGCATATCACAGCCAGGGTTAAGGGTGTGATTAGATAGTGGCTAAGAGGTGTTATAGGAACGCCAGAGTAAGGTTGAAAACAGCATTGTGCATGGCAGACAGTTGGTGTCGAACCCCCCCACCTCTATTTAGGCTTGGTTTCTTTATTTTCACATAAATGGCCTCCTTAACACCTCTCTTGAACCAGTCACGTTCCTTCGCCAGTATGTTAACATTACAATCTTCAAAGGTATGTCCTTTATCCTTAAGATGCAGATACACGGCTGAGTCCTGACCCGAGGAATTGGCTCTTCTGGCTGGGCCATACGTTGATGCAGTTGCTGTTTGGTCTCCACATACAAATCAGAGCATTCTTCACTGCACTGCACTGCTATATGATGTCGCTTTTCTTGTGTTTGGTATGGTTTTCGGATGTACCAATTGCTGCCTCAGTGTGTTGTTCGGTTTAAAGCAGACAGGGATACGATGTTTTTTGAAAATTTTTTAATTTGGAGACCCCTGCTACATATGGGATGACCAGTTCTTCCTCCTGTCTTGCTTTTCCCCTTCACGTTGGTATTCGTGTTCTTTCTTTCCTTCTACTTCTTTTGACAAGGCCCCTAGCGGATATCCACAAGTTTTAAGGGCTCCTCTGATGATGTTTCATTTCTTTAGCCTTCGCCTCTGTGCTAGTGGGGATGTTCTCGGCTCTGGTTGCAGGGTTCTGATGACCCCCAGCTTGTGATAAAGGGTGGTGGGAGTCAAACATCAATACTGTCTGTGTGTGTGGTTTTCTGTAAACCTCTACTTCCAGTTACCATTCTTCCTAACTTCTACCAAGCAGTCCAAGAAAGCCAGTTTGTTGTTTTGTACCTCTTCCCTTGTGAATTTAATGTTTTGGTTCTCTGGTTCAAGAGAGGTGTTAAGGAGGCCATTTATGTGAAAATAAAGAAACCAAGCCTAAATAGAGGTGGGGGGGTTCGACACCAACTGTCTGCCATGTACAATGCTGTTTTAACACCTTACTCTGGGCGTTCCTATAACACCTCTTAGCCCATCTAATCACACCCTTAACACCTGGCTGGTGTGATATGCTAATTGGGATTTTCAGGGTACATAATGCCACAGATTCTTGTACAAGTCATTCTGAATTGAGAAAGCCAGTGCGGATGACTAGCGAAACATCTTCAAGAACTACATTTCAAGTCCAGTGATCTAATTGAATACAACAGATATACCATGACCTGATGAATGAACTTCACAAGTATGTTAACCTGCAGTATGGAATGGATACACTATGTTAAACCTGCAGTATAGGAATGGATACACTATGTTAAACCTGCAGTATAGGGAATGGATACCACTATGTTAAACCGCAGTATACGAATGGATCAAATAGTTAAACCTGCAGTAACACATGGATACACTATGTTAAACCTGCAGTATAGAGAATGGATACACTATGTAAACCTGCAGTATACGAATGGATACACTATGTTAAACCTGCAGTATACGAATGGATACACTATGTTAAACCTGCAGTATAGGAATGGATACACTATGTTAAACCTGCAGTATAGGAATGGATACACTATGTTAAACCTGCAGTATACGAATGGATACAATATGTTAAACCTGCAGTATACGAATGGATACACTATGTTAAACCTGCAGTATAGGAATGGATACACTATGTAAAACCTGCAGTATACGAATGGATACACTATGTTAAACCTGCAGTATACGAATGGATACACTATGTTAAACCTGCAGTGAGGGCTTTGCCTTTGTTCGAACGAAACCCTACCTGCTTAACTTCTGTAAGTAATGGTGCAGTTAATGAGCCCGGCCAAATTTTAAGCCGTCTGCCTCCACGCAAGTTGGAGAATTGAGTTGGTTTTATTAGTGAGTGATGGCTTGCCTTGTATTAGTATCGAAACCCAAACCTGCTTACTCTTTTGTAGTAAGGTGCAATAATGAGCCTGCCAAATTTAGAAGCCTCTGCCTCCAGGCAAGTTTTATGAATTAGTTGGAGTGAGTGATGTAGTGGTGCGTGATTGCTTTGCCTTTTGTCTAACGCAACCGCTTAACTTTTGTAATAAGGTGCACTGAATGCGCCTGCCAACTTTAAGCCGCTGCCTCCACGGCAGTTGGAGACAATTATTGATGATTAGATGGATGAGTGCTTGAGTTGTGAGGGCTTTGCCTTTTCAAAACGCAACCTGCGTTAACTTTTGTAATTACGTGGCAATGAATGAGCCTGCAAATTTAGAAGCCGTCTGCCTCGCATGCAAGTTGAGAATTAATGATGAGTTAGGGATGAGTGAGTGAGTGAGTGAGTGAGGGCTTTGCCATTTCGAAACAAACCTGCTTAACTTTTGTAAGTAAGTGCAATGAATGAGCCGCCAATGTAAGCCGTCTGCCTCCATGGCAAGTTTGGAGAATTTGATGAAGTTTAGGATGAGTGAGTTCGTGAGTGCGTACGTGAGGGCTTTGCCTTTTCGAAACGAAACCCTGACCTGCTTAACTTTTGTAAGTAAGGTGCAAATGAATGAGCCTTCCCAAATTTAAGACAAGCCGTCTGCCTCCACGGCAATTTTGCGATTATTGATGGATTTGACGGAATAGAGTGATGTGAGGTTAAGTGAGGGCTTGCTTTTTCAAAACGAAACCTGCTTAACTTTTGTAAGTAAGGGCAATGAATGAGCCTGCCAAATTTATGGCGGTCTCTGCCTCCAACCGCAAGTTGGAGAATTAGGGATGATTAGTGATGAGTGAGTGAGTTTGAGTGAGTGAGTGAGGGCTTTGGCCTTTTCGAAACGAAACCGCTTAACTTTTGTAAATAAGGTGCATGAATGATCCTGCCAAATTTAAAAAGCCGCTGCCTGCGACGGAACTGGAGAATTAGTGAATGAGGAGTGAGTAGCTTAGTGCCTGATTCGTGACGTGCGTGAGTGAGGGCTTTGCTTTAATTGTATACGATAAATTGATTCATTCACCAATATTAGCGAATAGGTCTTTCCAGGGTTTATATTTGTATATAATGTCCATTCATATCACCAAATAACACAGTCTTTCCAGGTATTATATTTTATTACATATGCTTCATATCTCAATAGTAACATAGTCTTTCCAGGTTTATATTTGTCTAGAACTGTGATTCATATCACCACTAGTAACATACCATTATCTCAAGTATCAAAGCCGAAGTTTTTAGGTTTAAAAATCAACTTAAAAACCTTGACTCGGCTATACTCGAGCTTCTTCGAAAACTTTATAACCTTGAGTCAGTTGCACAGGGCCGCGATTCAGGAAGGAAGCCGGCAGTTTCCCAGTAGTTCTTCAAGGCGGGTGCGGCGGAGTATTCATCTCGCACAGCCGGCGGGATGACGTCATCGTGCAGGCCCCTCCGGCGCAGAACTACTGGACATGCAAGAGCGAGCGGCAAACAGCCCGGAGAAG
The DNA here is from genome assembly GCA_019447015.1 of Hymenochirus boettgeri. Classification (NCBI taxonomy): domain Eukaryota; kingdom Metazoa; phylum Chordata; class Amphibia; order Anura; family Pipidae; genus Hymenochirus; species Hymenochirus boettgeri. The sequence continues at coordinate 15,764,746 of CM033469.1, forward strand.
AGCTGAAGACTGAAGACCGGGCGTAGCAGCTGAAGATTGAAGACTGGACAATTAAGACTGGAGAATGACAGACTGATACGGAAGATGAAGACTGAAGACGGAGAGATGAAGAACTGCCAGGTACGGGTAAGTGAAGGAACTGGGGGGGGCTCTGGTGGCCTACAGTAGCACCCCATACCTGTTACTATGGTTTTGGTTGGAACCTACAACTCCCCGCTCCAGCAACGAAAAGCATGCTGGAGTTTCAGTTTTTCCAAACATCTACAGTGGAATGGTATTAGGCAACTATCTACCCCGGCTTATCTCGAGTCAATATGGGTTAACCCTTTTGGAGGACAAATTGGTACCAATCGGCTATACGCGAGCCGGTTATATAGCTCGAGTATATACGGTAGTCTTTTCCAGGATTTAATTTTAATAATACAATGATCATATCACACCACTTAATATAGTCTTTCCCGGGTTAGTATTTTATAAATGTGATTCATAAACATCACCAATAGTAAACATGTTTTCCAGGGTTAATCTCTACTAATGAAAAAAGGCAAGCCCATCACTACATCATCAACTCACTCATATCACTCACTCACTCACTCACTCATCACTAATGCTCCAACTTGCCGTGGATTCAGGGCGGCTTAACTTGGCAGGCTCATCATTAGCAACCCTTACTTACAGACAAAAGTTAAGCAAGTTTTGCGTTTCGAAAGGCAAGAGCCCTCACTCACCACTCACTCACCTCATCAGCTAAAACTCCTCACTATTCTCCAACTTGCCGTGAGCAGACGGCTTAAATAATTTGGCAAGCTCATTCTCATTGCACCTTACTTACCAAAGTTAATCAGGTTTCGTTTTGAAAAAAAAGCAAAGCCCTTACTCTCACTCACGTCACTCATTCACTAACTCTCACTAATTCTCCACTTGCCGTGGAGGCGACCTGCTTAAAAGGAGAACTAAACCTGAATGTTTTTATCTCCAGAATCTAAAAAGCAACGCCCCTAAAAACCCAATACACTATAAAATGCCACTTTATTAAAACTGTTTAAAGAAAATCAAATAAACCTGTTGAACGAACTGGATAGTATCGTGTGTTTGCAAGTTCAGAACCACAACCTCCTTCCTCAGTCACATGCTTCCTTTCTTATCTGTCCTGTAAAAGGATTTGCTAGATATTATTAATGGGTTGACTAACGTGAACAATTGTTCTCCATAGCTAAGGACTGAGCATGTCAGAACATAATGGTCGTTGACAAACTGTCTAGATACTAGACTGCTGAGAAGTAACGCACCACCATAATGTTTTTCGGTAATTTTTCCCAGTGCCTGTATCAAATTAGAGGTAAGACACCGATTCTACTGGTTTTAATCAAGGTGTTCTGCCTTCTGTTTCAGGTGTTTGGTTTGGTGGCTTTAGTTCCCTTTAAATTTGGCAGGCTCATCATTCACCTTACTTAACAAAAGTTAAGCGGTTTTCGTTTCGAAAAGGCAAAGCCGCACTCACTCACTCCTCCCGACCTCATCACTAATTCCTCCAACTTGCATGGAAGGCAGACTGCTAAATTTTTGGCATGGGGCTCATTCATTGCACTTACTTACAAAAGGTTTAAGCAGGTTTTGTGTTCAAAAGGCAAAGCCTCTCACTTACTTCACATCACCACTCATCACTACACTCTCACTATCTCGTCCAACTTGCCGTTGATGCAACGGCGTAATTTGGCAGGCCATTCATTGCACTTACTTCCACAGTTAAGCAGTTTCGTTTCGCAAGGCAAAGCCTCACTCACTCCCTCATCACTAACTCAAATCACTAATTCTTTCCACTTCCATGGAGGCAGACGCTTTAAATTTTGCCGTCTCATTCATTGCTACTTACTTACAAAACTTAAGCCGGTTTTGTTTTCGAAAAAGGCAAAGCCCTCACTTACTCCTCACTCACCTCACTAACTCCTCCTAAGTCTCCAACGTGCCCGTGGAGGCGAGACGGCTTAAATTTGGCATGCTCATTCATGCACCTTACTTACAAAGTTAAGCAGGTTTCGTTTCGAAAAGGCAAAGCCCTACTCACACACTCACTCACTCTCACTACTAATTCTCCAACTGTCCTCACTCATCACACTAATTCTCCAACTTGCCGTGGAGGCGACGGCTCAATTTGGCATGCTCGATTCATTGCACCTTACTTACAAAAATAATTTAGCATGTTTCGTTTTCGAAAAGCTCAAAGCCCTCACCTCCACTCCTGCACTCACTTCATATCACTAATTTCTAATGTCTCCAACTATGCCCGTGGAGGCAGACAGCTTAAATTTTGCATGCTGATTCTGCACCCTTACTTACAAAGTTAAAAGCATGTTTTCGTTTCGAAAGGCAAAGCCCTCCTCACTCACTCACTCATCACTAATTCTCCAACTTGCCACCCTCCTCACTCACTCCACTCATCACTCATTCTCCAACTTGGCCGTATAGCAACTGCTTAAATTTGACAGCTCATTCCTTGCAACCGTCCTTACACAAAAGTTAGCATGTTTCGTTTTGAAAAGGACAAGCCCCACTCCTACTCACTCACTCACTCATCCTACTCCTTACTAATTCTCCAACTTGCCATGGAGGGCAGACGCTTAAATGTGGCATGCTCATTCATGCAACCTTACTACAAATGTTAATCAGGTTTTGTTTCGAAAAGGCACAGCCCTCACTCACTCACGTCACATTCATCACTAACTCCTCACTAATTCCCAACTTGCCGTTGAGGCAGACCGGCTTAAATTTGGCTGCTCATTCATTGCACCTTACTTACAAAAGTAAGCAGGTTTCGGTTTCGAAAGTCCAAGCCCTCCTCAACTCACTCACGCATCACTAACTCATCATAATCTCCAACTTGCCCGTCGAGGCAGACGCTTAAATTTGGCAGGCTCAAATTCTTGCATCCGTACTACAAAAGTTAGCAGGTTTCGTTTCGAAAAGCAAAGCCATCCCTCATCACTCACTCCTCACTAATTCTCCAACTTGCTGCCCTCACGTCGTCACGTTACTGCACACCTCACTCATCCCTAATTCTCCAACTTCCTCACTCATCTAATTCTCCAACTGCGTCGCGTGTAAGGCAGATGGCTTAAATTTGGCAGGCTCATTCATTGCACTTTACTTAAAAAGTTAAGGCAGGTTTTTTGTTTCGAAAAGGCCACTGCCCTCACTCACTCACTCACTCACTCACACTAACTCATCATAATATCTTCCACTTGCCATGGAGGCAGACGCTTAAATTTGGCAGGCTCAGTTCATTGCCACCTTACTTACAAATTTTACGCCGGTTTCGTTTCAAACAGCAAAGCCCCTCACTCACTCACTCACTCACTCACACTAATTCTCCACGGCCCCACTCATCCTAATTCTCCCACTTTCACCACTATAACTAGTCTTTCCAGGGTTTATATTGTATATAAATGTCATTCATATCACCAATGTACATATTCTTTCCAGGATTATATTTGTATATCAAGGTGATTCTATTCACCATGGAAACATAGTCTTTCCGGGTTAATATTGCATATAAATGTGATTCATATCACCCGATCGTAACATAGTCTTTCCAGGGTTTATATTTGTAACTAAATATGATTCCTATCCCCAAGATAACATCGTCTTTCCAGGTTTAGATTTGTATATACATGTCATTCCATATCACAATGTAAACATAGTCTCTCCAGGGTTTTATTTTATATAAATGTGATTTAATATCACCAATAGTAACATAGTCTTTCCAGGGTTTATATATTTGTATATAAATGTCTTCATTCACCGATAGTAACATATCTTTCCAGGGTTTAATATTTGTATTAATGTCAATCTCATATCACCGATAGTAACATAGTCTTTCCAGTGTATATTGGCATATAAATTTGATTCATAATCACCACTAGTAACATAGTCTTTTTTCCATGGTTATTATTTGACATAAATCTGCTTCTCTCACCAAGATTACCATAGGGTCTTTTCCAGGGTTTATATTTGTATATAAATGTCATTCCATATCACCAAAGTAACCATAGTCTCTCATTGGTTTTATATTTTGTATATAAAGTGATTTATATCACAAGGTAGTAAACATAGTCTTCCAGGGTTTATATTTGTAAATAAATATGATTCATATCACCAGAGGTACATAATAGTACTTTCCAGGGTTTAATTTGTAGATAAATGTGTCATTCATATCACGCAGTAGTAACATGTCTCTCCCATGGGGTTTTATAATTTGTATATAAATGTTGATTATATCACCATAGTAACATAGTTCTTTCAGGGTTTATATTATGTATATAAAATGTCATTCATTCCCGATAGTAAACATAGTCTTTCCAGGGTTAATATTTGGTAGATAAATGTCCATTCATATCACACCGATAGTAACATAGTCTTCCAGGGTTTATATTTTTATATAAATGTTTGATTTTATACTCACCAATAGTAACATAAGTCTTTCCATTCCAGGTTTATATTTGTATAATCAATGATTTCATATCACCAATAGTAACATAGTCTTTCCAGGGTGTTATATTTGTATATAAATGTCCATTCATATCCCAATAGTAACAAGATATCCTCTACCGGTTTAATTTGTATAGAATGTGCTTCTATCACCATAGTAACATAGGTCTTTCCAGGGTTGTATTTTGTATATAATGTCAGTCATATCACCATATTAACACTCGCTTTCCAGGGTGATATATTTTGATTAATATAAATAAAATCATTAGCACCAATATTCACCTAGTCTTTTCCTGGTTTATATTTGTATATACATATGTTATATCCCCAATATGCATATTTTCCAGGGGTTTATATTGTATATAATGTGCATTCATATCACGCAATAGTAACCATAGTCTTCTCCAATGGTTTATATTTGTAATATAATGTAGTTCTATCACCGATAATTAAGATATTCTTTCAGGGTTTATATTTGTCAATAACTGTCTATTCACTATCACCATAGTACATAGTCCTTCCAGGTTTATATTTGTATATAAATGTCATTCATATCACCCAATATAACAGATCTTCTCCAGTTTATATTTGTAATCAAATTGATTTATATCACCATAGTAACATCGTCCCTTTCCGAGGTTTATAATTTGTATCATAATGCCATTATATCCCCGTGTACATAGCTTCCAGTACTATGTATATTGCATCATATCCGGTCATAGTCTTCCAGGGTTTATAGTTGTCTAATCTAAATGTCATTATATCATCACCATATAACATAGTCTTTTCCGGGTTATATTATGTATATAATGTCCATTCATACACGATGTAACATAGTCTTCCAGGTTATTTATTTGCTATTAAATGTATTTCATATCACCATAGTACATAGTTCTTTCCAGGTTTAATTATTCAATGTTTATATACAATTAAAGTATAGCAGGGTTTAATGAAGCATATATCACCAAAGTCCTTAACATAGTCCTTTCCGGGTTTATATTTGTATATAAAGTGCATTTCCAATCACAATAGTAACATAGTCTCTTCCATGTTTATTTGTATATACTGATTTCATCCTATCACCATAGTAACATAGTCTTTCCAGGTTTTTATAGTTTGTAATTAATATGATTCATATCACTCAAAGTAACATAGTCTTTCCAGGTTTTATATTTGTACTTCAATGTGCATTCATATCACCAATAGTAACATAGGTCCGTCCAGGGTTGTATATTTGTTATAATGTTATTCATATCCCGATAGTAACATATTCTTTCCAGGTTTACTATTTGTATATAAATGTAGATTCATATCACCGAGAGTACCATATATTTTTCCAGGGTTAATATATTTGCATATATAAGTGATTCATATCACCAATAGTAACCCATATGTCTTTTCCAGGGTTTATCTTTGTAATATACTGGATTTATCACCCAGTAACATAGTCTTCCAGGGTTTAATCTATTTGTATATAATGTCATTCATATCACCATATAACATAGTCTTTCCAGGGTTATTTTATATAAATGTGATTTCATATCACCAATATAAACATAGTCTTTCCAGGGTTTATATTTGTAATAAATTCATGATCAGTCAACCAGAGTATAACATAGTCTTTCCAAGGTTTTAATTAATAATTTGTATATAATGTCATTCATCACAGATAGTAACATATCTCTTCCAGGTTATAGTTTGTATGATAAATGTATTCCTATCACCGTAGTAAACATTAGTCTTCCAGGTTTAATATTTGTATATAAATGTCATTCATATCACCATAGTAACATAGTCTGTTCCAGGGTTAATATTTGTATAATAAATATCCTTCATATCACCGATAGAACATAGGTCTTTCCAGGGTTATTTAATGTTGATATAAATGTCATTCATTCACCCACAGTACATTCGTTCTCCAGGGTTATATTTTGTATATAAATATGTCGATCTTATATCACCATAGTAACTGTCCTTTCCAGGTTTTATATTTGTATATACAATTCATCATATCACCAATAGTACCATATCTTTCCAGGGTTAATATCTTTAGTAATATAAATGTGATTTATATCACCAATATAACCAGTACTTTCCAGGGTTATATTGTAAAATAAATATGTCATCTCACCAAAGATAACATGTCTTTCTTCCAGGGTTTATATTTGATACTAATGTGCATTATATACATACAACCTGCAGGGTTATATTTGTATAAGGTTATCTCACATAGTAAACTTGTCCTTCCAGGGTTTTTAATTTTAATAATAATATGATTCATATCACCAAGAGTACACTAGTCCCTTTCCAGGGTTATTTTTGTATGTATATAAATGTCATCATATCACCAATAGTAATCATGTCTTCCCGGGTTTATATTTGTATTAAATGTGCATTTCATACCCAATAGTGACCATGTCTCCGTTCCATGGTTTATATTTGTATTAATGTTCATTCATATCACCGATAGTAGCACTAGTCTTTCCAGGTGTTAATATTTTATCATAAATGTGATTCATATCACCGATAGTAACAAGCTCTTCCAGGTTTTATATTTGTATATAATGTTCCTTCACTATCACCGATATAACAAGTTCTTGCCAGGGTTTAATTTCGTATATAAATGTGATTATATGCACCAATAGTAACAAGTCCTTTCCAGGGTTTTATATTGTTATATAATGTGCTTTATATCACCGATGTAACTAGTCCTTTCCGGGTTTATATTTGTATATAAATGCATTCATATCACCGATAGTAACATAGTCGTTCCACGGTTATATTTTGTATAACATGTCCATTCATATCACCAGATGTAACATAGTTCTTCTGCAGTTTTATATTTTGTATATAAATTCTATTATCCACCGATACTAGTACATAGTCTTTCCGGGTGTAATATTTGTAGTATAAATGTCATTTCATATCACTAATAGTAAACTAGTCTTTTCCGGGTTTATATTTGTAGTATAAAGTGATTCATATCACCTAAGGTAAAAGTCTTTTCCAGGGTTTAATATTGGTAATAATATGGTGCATATCACCAGAGTAACATAGTCTTTTCCAGGTTTATATTTGTATCTAATGTATTCAAATATCAACCATAGTAACCGTCTCTTCTCCAGGGTTTTTATTTGTACATAAATGTGATTATATCCCCAATAGTAACCATGTACTTTCAGGGTTTATATTTGTATATAATGTCGATTCATATCACCGAATAGGTAACCTAAGTCTTTCGCAGTGGTTATATTTGCATATAAATGTGATTCTATATCACCAATCGATACATAGTCTCCAGGGTTTATATTGTAATAAAATGCATTTTCATATCAACCGCGATTACATAGAGTCTTTCCAGGGTTTATTTTGTATATAAATTTTTCATTCATATCACCAATAGTAACATAGTCTTTCCAGGTTTATATTTGTATATAATGTGCATTACATATGCACCAATAGTAACCTAGTCTTTCCTCGGGTTATATTTGTAATAAATATGGCTTCAGATCACCAGAAGTACATACTCTTTTCCAGGGTTAATATTTGTATATAAACTGTCATTCAGATACACCGATATAACATAGTCTCTCCAGGGTTTATATTTGGATATCAATGTCATTCATATCACCGATAGTACAATAGTCTTCCGGGTTTATAATTTGTATATAAATGTCATTCATATCACCATATCAACATGTCTTTCCAGGGTTATATTTGTATATAATGTCGATTCTATCACCGAATGTAACATACAGGGACCTTCCCGGAAAGTTCTTATGTTGTTATAATTGGTCAATTTGCCCAGCTTCAAATATCATCCATTTTAAGCACTCATTTCGATGTTGGGGTTCAATACCCTTTTTATGATGTAACTTTATACATAGTACTATAGTCTTTATCAGGGTGTTAATATTTGTATTAAATTGTTTCATTCACCAGATAGTAACATAGTCTTTCCCGGGTTATATTGATAATAATGTCATTCTCACGTATAATATAGTATATGTATAATCATTCAATATCACCAGAGTAACATTAGGGATCTTAATTCCATTAAAGGGTGCTATTGCAACTCATACTTATTGTTGAACATGTGAAGTACAATTATTGGGGAAAATCACCATTTTAAAAGATAACATTTAGTACCATTTTCCTAGGGTGATATTTGTAAATATAGATTCATATCACCACTAGTAACATAGTCTTCAGGGTTAATATTTGTATATAAATTGCTTTACTATCACCAATAGTACATAGTCCTTTTCCGAGGTTTTAATATTTGTACTAAATGTGCTTCATATCACCAATAGTAAACAAAGTCTTTCCAGGTTTATATTTGTATATAAAATGTGATTCATATCACCAATAGTACCACAGTCTTTCAGGTTTTATATTGTGTATATAATGTGATTCATATCACCAATTAGTAACATAAGTTCCATTTCCAGGTTTCATTTGTATATATGTGATTCATACTCACCAATAGTACACATTCTTCAGGGTTATATATTTGTATATAAAGTGATTATATCACCAATAGTAACATAGTCTTTCAGGGTTTTTATTTGTTATATAATTGTCATTCATATCACTCGATAGTAACATACGTCTTTCATGGTTATGGGGGGGGATATTTGTATAAAATGTCAGTCATTCACCGTAGTAACAATATCTTTCCAGGGTTTAGTATTTGTATATAAATCATTTCATATCACAGATCACCGTATGAGAACATAGTCTTATCAGGGTTTATATTTGTATAAGAATGGCATTACATATCATCACGATAGTAACATAGTCTTTCCCATGGTTATATTTTGTATATAAAATGTCCATTCAATCACCGATAGTAACATAGTCTTTCCAGGGTTTATATATTGTATATAAATGTCATTCAATCCCATAGTGTAACAGATGTCCTTTCCATGGTTATATTTTGTATATCAATGTCGATTCATATCACCCATAGTAACACTAGTCTTCCAGGTTTATATTTGTATATCAATGTTTGATTCATATCACCAATAGTACATACAGGGAGATTCTAAAAGTTTCTATTGTTTTAAAATTGGGTGCTAATTTTGCCCCCTCCATTAGATATCATTTAACATTTGGAAAGCTACCATTTGATTGGTTGGGCAAATTATCACCCATTTTAATGATCAGAACGTTTATTGCAAAACCCTGATAGTCTTTTCAGGGTTAATATTTGTATATAAATGTCATTCATATCACCAATATTAACATAGTTCTTTTCGGGTTAATATTTGGATTAAATGTCATTCATCTCACCATAGTAACATTCAGGGAGATTCAATCAAGTTCTTATCATTTAAATGTGTCTAATTTTTGCCCCAACCAATCAGACTTACTTACAGTTGAAAAAGCTAACATCTGAATTGGTTGGGGCAAAATTAGCACCATTTTAAAGATAAGAAAGTTTTTATGATACCCCCCTTGTCCTTCCAGGGTTAGTATTTGTATATAATTAGATTCATATCACCAATAGTAACATAGTCTTTCCAGTGTTTAAATATTGTATATAAATTGATTCATATACCATGTAACATAGTCTTTCCAAGGGTTTATATTGTGTATAACTGTTCATTCTATCACCAATAGTACCATAGTCCTTTCCGTTTATATTGTATATAGTGATTTCATATCACAAGAGTCACATGTCTTTCCAGGGTTTATATTTGTATATAAATGTCTTCAATATCAAATCACCCATAGTAACATAGTCTTTCCAGGGTTAATAATTGTTATTCACTGTATTCATATCACCGATAGTACATATTCTTTTCCATGGTTTATATTTGTATATAGACTGTGATTCATATCACCATGTACATAGTCTTTCCAGGTTTAATTTGATACAATGTGATTTAATCCCCGATAGTAACATAGTTTTTCAGGGTTATATTTGTATAACAATGTCATTGCATAATCACCGTAGTAACATAGTCTTCCGGGTTACTATTGTATATAAATGTCATTCATATCACCGCTAGTAACATAGTCTTTTCCAGGGTTTATTTTGTTAATATAAATGTCCTTCCTATCACCGATAGTAACATGTCTTTCCAGGGTTAATATTTGTATCTAAAATGTCATTCAATCACCGAATAGCTAACCTAGTCCTTCCCAGGGTTTTAATATTTGTATATAACGTCATTCATATCACCAAGAGTAACATTCTTTTCCAAGGGTTTCTATTTGTATAGTAAAATGTGATTCCAATATCACCAAGAGTAACTAGTCTTTTCCAGGGTTTATATTTGTATATAACGTGTTCATATCACAATAGTAACATAGTCCTTTCCAAGGTTTATATTTGTAATATAAATGTGGTTCATATCACCATAGTAACATGTCCTTTCCAAGGGTTTATATTGTATTAAATGTGATGCAATATCACAATACTAACATAGGGTGCATATTTATAAAGCTTCCTTAAGTTTTCACGCCGTTGTTCCCCTGACTGAAAGCAAAGTCCCGTTTAACGCGATTTATCAATGTCCGAAAACGGCCGCGAAAAGTTAACGAAGCGTTAACAACCCTTTGCGGCGATATTACCTGTTACCAGACCACTCTTTTATAAAGCAGCGGTATGTGTTTCGGACGTGCAGTATCGTCTGTTTTACCTTACTTTCGCCACCTTGAAGGTGGCGAAAGGCAGCCGATACTAGCCCCCCGCGGCGGGGAGGTCGGCACCCACCCCATTAGACAACGCCCGACGCCCATGCCCCGCCCACAACCCCCCCTGCGTTGGGCACATAGACCACCCGCCGCCTGTATTCCTCCCAGCAGCCCCTACCCAACCCCGTCCCCGCTCTCATGGACAGGAGGCTACGAGTGCTAAGAGGGGCTGCCGGGAAAGGGTCCGCAAGCCGGTGGTTGCGACCACAGCAGTGCACCCTCTCCGCCAGCAACCCCTCCAAGCCCCCCTCCCTGTGCCGCTCCCATGGAGAGGAAGGGAGGGAGGCCGACGGGAGGTGGTGGGAGGCCCCTCCATCGGGGGCCTGAGAAGGTCTTTTGGTCCCCCCGCTTAAGGGGTCCCGCAGCGCGAACGGGCCCAGCGGCAACCCGGACCTATCATGGCCTTTGCGGCCTTACAAAGTGCCTTTGGCGGGGGTCACCCCCAGTGTGCGGCTCTTAAAGAGCCCTTGGCCGCTGCCGTCTGGTCTTATCTCCAGACCCGGCTACACCAGCTCCGCTGAGGGAGGCCAGCCGACCCCCGAGAGGTACCCCGCGCCGGCTGGCCGGCCTGGCGACCTCAAACGAGGCCACGATGTTGCCGGCGCTTGATCCTAGCGATCTTCTGGGCTTGTCGCAAACACAACCCAACTCAGTTCGCCGATGGCCAGTCAGACTCACCTGCGGCCGCCAGTGAGCCCGCTTGCATCACCCGCACCACCCCAAAACGCAACCCGCCTCAGCGGAGCCGATGTTGCCATCCACACTTCTTTTCTTCTATCTTCCGCATGCTTGACATTGTCAGAACCTTTCCAGAAATCATGATTGGTTAATGTAAAGCATGTTAAGCAAAGTCATTAAAAAATTGGACCATCATAAATGATTATGGTTTTCTGCAACCTATGTTAAGAGGTGCACTCCGCTGCGGAAACTCAGATGCGACAGCAAGTAGATGGCTTGAAGGATAGAAGAACGAAGCGGTGCGGCGGCCAACATCGTCTCCCTCTGAGGCCTGGCTGTGCATTGGGCTCACTGGCGGCCGCAGTGAGTCTGCCTGGCATCGGCGACCTGAGGGGGGATGGTGTTCGCCAGCCCCCTTAGCTAGTAGAGGCGTCCGGGAAGTGATTTTAAGTCCTTTGGCGGTCGAACTGTACAGTACGGCCCGCAAAGGGACTTACAAATTACCACCGGCAAAACACACGCGTGCGCGAATACCATTCACGGCAATGGCGCTCGCCATTATAAATACGTCGATATCGCTATTTTCGCGTCCACGATTTCGGTGGTAATTTTTGGCGTCTATTTCGCTTTTTTAATAATATGCCCCATATCTTATCCAGGATTTATTTTGAAACCTTCCAGGAGCAAATTGGTAATGTGTTACAGACCCTTAACGAGAAATGTCTGGTTCCCTGTTATAGAAAGCTGTTGTTCGGTGTGTGCTCTCTGAGTGTGTAGCCGTACGGTTACACTGTTTTGTGTCACTGACGTGGATTCTGTGTCGGTGTGTGCTGAATTGGGGAATCACACTCTGCAAGTGACGTGCAGGCTTCCAGAGACGTTGCCCTTATGTTTGAGTCTTTAGGGATTTGCTGTGTGGTGAGGCACATACATACAAGGTTCTGCTTTATATAGTAGATAGAAGATAGATTAATTTAAAGTTAAGGCGGCTACAGTCCCCTTACGTAATGAAGATCCTATGGTCTACTTTTTGGCTCCATGTTGGTTTATCCTGTCAGTTCTCTAGCACTGATTTGCTCTTTTCTACTTTTAAACTCACACACCCCAATTCAAAAAACTTTTTTTGTTGAAATCATATGGTCTCATACAATTTCCCATAGTAGGAATCTATCACAGCAACAAGAACAACAAGAGGACTCCATTTTCCCATGAGGCCCATAAGGCATAACTTGGTCATCTTTTTGAGTCGATTACTAATTTAATAAGCCTCCTCCTACCTCTCACTCTATTCCTGATTGGTAATTCAGCAGACAGTAAAGTTCAAGGGGTGTTAAAAAGAAGTTATATTCGCAATATTTTTTCTCCCCGTAGTAGCAGGACAGTTGTGCAATTAAATCTTTTTCTTCAGTAGCAGTAATGTCTGTTGTTATTAATATCTATATATATCTATACCAACGAACCCAGGGCCTCACGAGACATTATCTTACAATCGCAATATAGCACATATGGTGGCTGAAATTGCGTTGTTACCTTCTATAAACTTGCATTTACATTGAGTTTTTAGACACAACTAACTAGGTTGGGGGATATAGCATATTACACATAGGAAAGGTCCATAGGTATATGTTGTAATATTAGCACTCTTTCATTAAAATCACATAAGAAATAACACCATACAAAGTATAGCACGCCTAACCTACTACTGAAATTACAAAACAGTTTATATACAATTATAAACTAAACTTACTTTCCTGGACAACCCCTAAGTTTGAATGAAACTTCAAAAGAACGGGAGTTTTACTAACACATACATTGAGAGGTCTATCTTCCACTGTTAGCAAATCAAAACATGCTCCTGTACTGACACGACAGGCAAGTGTAAGGAATTCCTGTATTACAACCCATTTATTGTGCTGTTTGTAAAACATTTTGACGTCTTAGCCAGGATTGCCTGTATCTGTGCTCATATCTGCAGGTTAATACCATTTTGTCTGGATAGATATAAAATTGTCCCAACTAAGCATCTTCTTTGTTGAGAGCCCTGCCGGACAGATGACTGTGGGTCCAGTAACAGTGGTCTGCAGCCAGCAGCGCATGTGACAACTGATCATGTGGTCCCCCATAGGGAACTGCTTGGTTGGGCCGTGATTTACTACCTGACCATTTGCTGATAACGGACAACCGAACTCAGTCCCGCGCTGGCCGCCCCACACCATCACATATTTCAAGCCTACTATCCCGTGGCACTATTAATTCATTCTGGTGTTTACCCAGCCTTAAGGTTCGTTACACACATGCCATCACGGGCGCAACCCGTGACGCAACGTTGTATGATCGGCGGATAATCTTTGCCATTTATGGGCACTTATATTGGGCTTAAATGGTCATTACCGTCGATACACGCACAAATATAATCCGAAACAGACGTTGCGCAACACTCATGCAATCGGCACCGGCGATCGCATGTGTGCAAGGAACCTTTAGACTATTAATTAGATTTTTAGATTCTACTACTATTTAGATTCAGACTGCCAGTAGGTGTATTTGGAAGTGAGTGAAATATGTTAAAGTTTATGACTCTAACAAGAAGATTTCACACCTCACCCAGAGGCACAATCTCTCTTGGCAAATCTCCCCGTACGGGATTTCCCAGAGGCTGTTGCGATTTTGGGTGAAATCTACCCTCCACATAAGTATTTACGCCAGCTATTAGTTGGGTGTTTACTACTTATTTGAAATAGGCACGCAAACCTCTGGTAAATTCCTTTGAAACAACCGCATGAGTGCCTCTTCTTCTGGTACTCGTGCTGCCGCCGCAAGGCTGGCATTAACCGTTGCGCCCACCAATCGACGACCCATCTAATGCTTCCTAATCCAATATCTTATAGCTATGATTAAGGGAGGGCATATGAATCACTTGCATGTTCAAAACCCTTGGGTATGAAACGCTAAACATTGACCGTGGGGCTCTTAAGTCCTGTAGTCAGAAATGTCTTTATTCCAGGATGTAGAAAACTAAGTTTTCCAGAATCTGTGGGGCAGTTTAGGGATGCTGGGATTTTAGTTTAAAACACCCTTGAAAGTTTCATTAAGAAGACACAACTTGCAAAACAGAGAATGCTGCGATTTGTAGTTTTCAAACATGTGAAAGGTCACAAAGCTTAGCATGTATAGATCTAGACAGATGCATTAGCTACACGGACTATGTAAGAAAAAACCTTACTGCCAACAGAGAATGCTGGAATTGTGTAGTAGACATATGCCTTTGCCAACATGCACAGGCAATACATAAGATACTTTGCATATCCCCACCCATTTCTTTAAGTGAGAAATATTGTTTTATAATGTAGATTATTAGGGCAAGCTATATAAATACAGCGATTCTATGATGTACCGTCTGTTTATAAGAAGGCTCTATTTTCCTTTTACTCTGTGTGGGGCTTTTAGCTCCTCTATCTACACTCTCCCTACTTATATTCAATCAGTATCTGCCCAAGTCCTAACCCCATAGTTAGTAAAACTTGTTGTGGTAAATACTAATCAATATGAACCTTGCGTGTTAATCCATCCCGTATCCTGATTACGGTGGCATACTATATCCGATTTTACTTATCCACAATCGCTCATTGCATATTCAGTTTGATCTTGCCAGGAACCCCCTTTCCCATTTCGTCTAATGCCACAGACAGGCGGGTTCTTTGCAGGATCGGCTAATTTTCGCGGGAGCACTCGTCAGGGAAAGTAAAATCAGAATTTGTAAGGACTGCTGCTTTGATTGACCAAAGGTGCTGTTTAGATTACCTGGTTCCGTTCTCAACCTGCATGTTTTTATTCCACATGAAACCCTCTATATTCTAGCTGGGCATTAGTTAGCCGGGATGATATAAGTGTGTGTTTGTTCCTTAATATGATGCATTATTTGGGTTTTTTTATGACCTTCATACAAATGTGATTCTTGCCCCGACTGGATGTTTCCTTATGGTTCCTGTGAGCACTGCACTACACATAGCAAACACATACACACTCATTTCCACTTTGCTAGTCAGTATATATATATATATCTATATCTAATATATATATGATATATATACACAAAAAGATAAAAAATATTGCAGCATTCCAAACCTTACGGGCATGTCCAACCCTTTATATTCCATTTCACCCCCATATCATAGTATATCTTCCCGCCAGCCGCCCCAACCGCTATAAAATAAATTTAAGAAAGTTCCCCAGATGTTTACTTAACCTTCCCTCTCCTCCTCCGACACCGCCTGGCCCGGCCTTCTGCGTGCAATGAACGCTGCAACAGGGTGCTGGACTGGCAGCCGGTCCGTGATGGGCTGAGAGGCAGCCATCACGGACGCTGCTGCCGGCTTCTCAGAATTCCGGGGGAGAGAAGGGAAGGTAAGTAGAGTTGTTCGGGGGTCTTTCTTAAAATTTTTTTTAGCGGTTGGGGCTGGGGAAATATACTTGGATATGGGCAAGGGGTTTTATGGTAAGGGGGGATCGGCAACACGGGATGGGGAGAAGGGCGTGCAGTGGCCGCAATCTCAGGAGAGTACAGAGGCAGAGTCCATATGGACCTGCTATCCTCCTGGTGGGCAGTTTTTGGGACTTTGGGGGGATTACAGGAAACCATATGGAGCTTGGGATGTGAGGTAAGGATTTTGATACACTCATGGTGGGGCCATTAGTGGCGGGGATTATAGTTTTGGGGGTGGAACAACTTCATAATTCTTTTTAGGTGGCGGTGACCACTGAGATCGGCAATAACGACTTACAACAGAATTCTCCAGCCTCAACTCCACAATAGTCAAAAAAATGATAACGTCAAATTTAAACATACCTCATACATGAAGGTAATCACCTACACTAAGGTTAAAATTGTACCTTTAGTTCATTGTTTCAGCTGATATCTCACTCCAAGTCCTTAGCCAGCCATCCAGTCCTACCCTCTTAAAAGAGTATTGCCCCTGGGGGAGAAAGACCCTACTTTGAGGTGATTACAGTTCATTGCTTGCAGTATGTTGAACTTTTACATCTATTCATTTTGACTATTGTGTAGGTGAGTGCTGGAGAACTTTCTGTGTAATATATATTTTACAGGGCCGGTTTCTAGCCGTCTTGGTGCCCTAGCATGATCACTCGAATCGCCATCTCCGCTTAAACTTTCCATGCTCTCCATGTCTCCTCCATTTGCATTGATATCATCTCACCTAATCTAAGTTACCAATTGGAGAGTTGGATGGAAGGAAGAAAAGGCAGGGGATGGGATCTCATGGCTTGACTTAGTCAGAGGGTCACTGTTATAAAGTCTTGCACTCTTTTACCCTGGCTTTGTAGAACTGTTCTCCTAGAACGTTCTCCTCATTCCTATGTGGCTGAGCTCTATTCCCCCCTCCTTCCTTCAACCTTCAGTTCATTTTTACTATTGTATCCAAGTAGAGGATCTGAGTATCAGGCTCTGTAACTAGAATAGCAATGTTTACACATTACGCAGAACAAGTAAGCAGATCTAACACAAGCAAGTAATACCGATAGTTAAGATGCTAGGGAGCCACTGGGCCCTGGTTTAAACAATAGGGGCCCTAGCACTTTGCCAAGGTGGCTTATGCCTAAAAAACTGTCCTGATGTTTCAGAAAAACTCTGAAGGCGGGGACAAGTTTGATGACACTAATTGTAAGGAAAAAAACAATAGGCTAGCTTTACAACTTGTAGCACACCACACCCCTTATCCCTTGTTTATATCCCCCTTTTCCTTCATGCATAAGTTGAAAAATAATGGGGGATACGATCTAACCTGTGGTGCTGGCCATCTGGTGGTGAATCGAGTGATGCCCAACACAAACCTTAAAGAGTCAAGCTCACAGGACCTGCAATGTACGAACCTGCTTATACAGACAAATCCGACCCTTAAAATTTGATCAATTCAGTTAATTTGTCAGTCAGTTTTGTAATGAGGGACAGTTTGTGACTGCTTGTGCATTGTAAACTATATGGCCCATACCTTTATTGGGTGGTCCGTGGCTACACATGAACCCTTGAGATCAAATAGGTGTGCACCCTGGCTTAGCTTCATAATTGAGGATAAGACCTGAGCCGGGACACCCCGGTTTACCAAATTTGCAGGTAAGGGTTTGGCTTAGCCACAGTGAGTATTGAAATGGGTTATGTTGCGGGTCGGTTTTGGTTAGAAAGCTGCTGGTGGTGGTGCATGACAGGTCTGGGTGGAGGCGGTGGTTTGGTTAATTTGAGTGCGGTCGATGGCAGTGAAGGTCGTATCATATATAGGTGTGGTCTGTTTAATTACGGGGACGGGGGCGGGTTTTGCTACTTGTATGTCGGGTCAAGATTCGTTTATGGAACCCCCCAGCAAATCAGGGGTTGGGTCTGGTGCAAGGTTACAGTTTTGCAGAGGCCAGGTTGGGGTGTTCTGTTTAATTTCAGTGCGGGTAATGGTTTCTGCATTTGTTCCGCAGGACTCTATCTGACCTTATTGCTGACTCTGTTGTGATTCGAGTTACTCGCGGTCCTCTGAAATAAAATTTTTTGGATTGGAGGAAAACCGGGGCAACACTGGGTACTCTGCTAGTTATACGATTAAAATGTGATATGGCATTTCCTTATATTAAATACTGTCTTCTACATGGGTCCCCTTAACCCAAGAGCAGTGGTCATCATTGTTCCTGTACTATTAGACTTTTTAATCTTAACTCATGTTCATCATCAGAGTTTATGGAGCCAGTTGTGTAACTTGTTGAGATACAGGAACTTTTTGATGTCTGACCACTGAGAACTTTTTCGCTGATCATAATTCAACTAATAAAAGGTGAAACATGAATTGTCTCTCCTAGAGATCATTACGTGTTTTTATTCATTTCCTACTGTAGAAAGTACGACCAACAGAACACAAACCGAGAATATCACCACCAATAAAATGCTCAAATATCCGGGACCACCGAGAAGAGCGTCTTTGACTTGTTTCCAAAAAATCTCTGGATGGAACGGGATCCCCGTCTTTATCTAAAACAAAGGATATCCCCTTAGTTAGCAGTTCTCTTACCTGGTTTAAATGATTATTATAAACTTATTCCCTGAATGTGTTGGTGTAATAAATTGGTTATGAATCAGAAATGAAATCAGATAGACAATTGTCCTATGCTTAGCTAACTCTAATATCATCTGAAAACCAGTTAACCTGCAGTAATACGAATGTATACACTATGTAACCCTGCAGTATAGGAATGGATACCTTATGTTAACCGTCAAGTAACTAGGAATGGATACCTTGTTAACCTGCATTATACGAAGGATACACTATTTTAACCCTGCAGTATACTAATGGATACACTATGTTAAAAACCTGCAGATGGATGGATACACTTAGTTAAACTGGCCAGATATATGATGATACACTATGTTTAGAACCTGGCATATACGATGGAATCACTGTTAACCCGTAACCTCAGTATACGAATGGAACACTATGTTAACCCTGCAGTATACGAATGGATCCACTAAATGTTTAACCTGCAGTAATAGGAATGGATGACACTAGGATTAACCCTGGCAGTATAGGAATTGGACTACACTATGTTTAACCTGCAGTAATACGAATGATACCCTAATGTTCAACCTGCAAGTAATAGGACTGGATACAGATGTTAAACCGCAGTAATAGGAATGGATACACTATGTTTACACCTGCATTTATAGGAATGATACACTATGTTAAAACCTGCAGTATGGACATGGATACACTAGGTTAAACCTGGTCAGTAATAAGAATGGATCCCTATGTTAAACCTGCAGTATGGAATGATACACTATGTTAAACCTGCATTATAGGAATATACAACTATGTTAAACCTGCAGTTGATACGAATGGATACACTATGTTAAACCTGCGTATACGATGGATCACGATGTTACACCTGCAGTATACGATGGAATACACTATTTAAACCTGCAGTATAGGAATGGATACACTAGTTATCAACCTCAGGTATACGAATGGAGAACACTATGTTAAACCTGCAGTATACGAATGGATAACACTATGTTAACCTCGCGTATAGGAATGGATACACGATGTTAAACCTGTATCTGTTGTAATTCAATTAGATCAACTGGAACTTGAAGTAGTTATTGAAGACTTTCGGCTAGTCATTCCGGACTGGCTTTCTCAATTCGATGACTTGTACAAGAATCTGTGGCATTATGTACCCTGGAAAATTCCCTTAGCATATCACAGCCAGGTGTAGGGTGTGATTTAGATATGGCTTAAGAGGTGTTAGAGAAACGCCCAGAGTAAGGTTGTTAAAACCATGTGTGCATGGGCAGACGTTGGTGTCGAACCCCCCCACCTCTATTTAGGCTTGGTTTTCTTATTTCAACATCAATGCCTCCTTAAACCTCTCTTGAAAATCCATCCGTTCCTTTCGCCAGTTGTTAACATTACAATCTTCAAAGGTTATGTTCCTTTATCCTTACGATGCGATACAAACACTGCTGAGTCCTGACACCGAGAATTGGGCTCTTCTTTGCTGGGGCCATACGTTGATGCCTTTGTGTTTTGGTCTCCCCCCCTCAATCATAGCATTCTTCACTTCTTCACTGCACTGCACTGCATATATGATGTCGCTTTTCTGGTGTTTGGTATTGGTTCTTTCGATGTACCATTGCTCTTGCCTGCCTTAGTTTTTGTTCGTTTAAAGCAGACAGGATCGATGTTTTTTTGAAATTCTTCTTAATTTCTCGGAGACCCTGCTAATATGGGATGACCATGTTCTTCCTTTCTTCCCCTGTCTTGCTTTTGCCCTTCACTGTGGTATTCGTGTTCTTTTCTTTCCTCCTACTTCTTTGACAAAGGCCCCGTCCTGGATATCCACAAGTTTAAGGGCTCACTCTGATATGTTTTCATTTCTTTAGTAGCCTTCGCCTCTGTGCTAGTGGGACGTTCTCGGCTCTGTGTTGCGGGTTTCTGAATGACCCCCAGCCTTGTTGACTAGGGTGGTGGGAGTCAAACATCAATACTGATCTTGTGTTTGTTGGTTTTCTGTAAACCTCTACTTTCCAGTTTCCATTTTCCTTAACTTCTACCAAGCGTCCCAAGAAGCCCGTTTGTTGTTTGATAAACCTCTTCCCTTGTGAATTTAATGTTTTTGTTCTCTGGTTCAAGAGAGGTGTTAAGGAGGCCATTTATGGTGAAAATAAGAAACCAGCCTACATAGAGGGTGGGGGGTATCGACAACAACCTGCTCATGCCATGTACCATGCTGTTTTTAACACCTACTGCTGGGCGTTCCTATAACACCTCTTAGCCACTATCTACTCACACCCTTAACAACAAACCTGGCTGTGATATGGCTATTGGGATTTTTCGGGTAGAAATGCCATCAGATTCTTGTACAAGTCTTCTGAATTGAGAAACATTCGGATGACTAGCGAAACAATCTTCAAGAACTCATTTCAGTCCAGTTGAGCTAATTAATACAACAGATATACCATGACCTGATGAATGAAACCTTCACAAGTATTTAAACCTGCAGTATAGGAATGATACACTATGTTAACCTGCAGTATAGAATGGATCACTATGTTAAACCTGCAGAAATAGGAATGGATACACTATGTTTAAACCTGCAGTCTACGAATGGATAAATATGTTAAACCTGCAGTATCCATGGATACACTATGTTTAAACTGCAGTATAGGAATGGATCACTATGTAACAAAAACCGCAGTATACAATGGATACCGATGTTAGAACCTTCAGTATACGACTGGATACACTCATGTTAAACCTGCAGTATACGCATGGATAACCACTAGATGTTACAAACTGCAGTATAGATGGATAACCTTATGTTAAACCTGCAGTCTACGATGTGATACACTATGTTTAAACCTGCAGTATGGAATGGATACACTATGTTAAACCTTGCAGTATACGATGGATACACTGTTAAACCTGCCATTATAAGGAATGGATACACTATGTTACCTGCTATAGTATTGATACAACTATGTTAACCTGCAGTATACGAATGGATACACTATGTTAAACCTGCAGTATAGGAATGGATACACTATTGATTTCCTAACATTCATCGGGCTCCCATACGGAGGAATAGGGACATAGATATCTGTATGGCAAAGTGCACTTTGTATACATTCTAGTGATAGTGCACTTTGAATACATTCTAGTGATAGTGCACTTTGTATACATTCTATTGAAATTGCACTTTTAACTTCTAGTGTCGTGCAACTTTGTTACATTCTAGTGATAGTGCCAACTTTGTATACATTTCTAGTGATGTGCACTTGTATACATTCTAGTGCTAGTGCACTTGTATACATTCTAGTGATAGTGGCACTTTGTGATGCATCTGATAGTGCACTTTGTAGGCATTCTAGTTTGTAGTGCACATTGTATACATGAGAGTGATAGGCACTTTGTATGCATATAGTGATAGTGCACTTTGTTATGCATTTAGTGATAGTGCAAAACATATGGTATACACGAAAATGAAAGTCAACTAAAAAAGAGGTGAATGAGAAGTGTGACCGCAGACAGTGGGGGTGGTGTAAATACAACAATTCTACAGAGACCGTATCATGGAAGTACACGGTATGTATGGCATTCTAGTGATACAATAGTGCATTTGTATACATTCTAGTGATAGTGCACTTTTGTATGCATTATAGTGATAGTGCACTTTGTATGCATTACATAGTGATAGTGTCACTTTGTATACATTCTAGTGATAGTGCACTTTGTATAACATGCGTAGTGATAGTGGCACTATTGTATAAATTCTAGGATAGTGCACTTTGTAATGCATTATAGTGATAGTGCCCTTTGTATACATCTAGTGATGTGCAACTTTGTATAAAATTTAGTGATACTGCACTTTGAATAAATTCTAGTGATATGCACTTTGGTATCAATTCTAAAGTGATAGCACTTTGTATGCATTTATAGTGATAGTGCACTTTTGTATAAATTCTATGATTGGTGCACTTTGTAATGCATTATATGTGATAGTGCCTTATTTTACATTCTAGTGATAGCGCCTTTGTATGCAGTAAGTGATAGCGCATTTGTATCATTATAGTGATAGCGCACTTTTAAGTGATAGTGCACTTTGTATACATTATAGTGATAGTGCACTTTGTATACATTCTAGTGATAGTGCACTTTGTATACATTCTAATGATAGTGCACTTTGTATACATTCTAGTGATAGTGCACTTTGTATACACTCTAGTGATAGTGCACTTTGTATACATTCTAGTGATAGTGCACTTTGTTGGGGTACTTAGAGGACCTATCTGGGTTCTTATCTCTCTTTTCAGGTTTTTTGGTAATATTTATGCCCCGGTGCACTCCCCCATATATATCTTTATCGCTGAGCCTGTACTGAGCCTGGGCATGCTCAGAAGAGACAGACAGGGGATTACCATTCAGTCATTGGCTGTGGTGTCAACTCTCAAATAACTGGTAGTTACTAACCAGAAGAACCAGGAAGCGGAAAAGGGCAGCAAGACATTGTGCAGGATTTCAGGTTAAACTTATATATTTCACATTTCAAACTATTACAGCTTAGGGTTTTGGGGGGGGATTTACATGTATGTAAGTTTTCATTTTGGGGCTGGACTTGCCCTTTAAATAAATCAACATTATTAACTCACAGGGTGATTGGCACCATTTTAACAAAGTAGAGGCATTTAATACAACGAGTATTACGGCAATCACCAAAAGACACCAAGATACCACGCCGGGATCTCCTGGAAAAGAGAAAGAGAAAATCCCCATTACGGGAGAACCATATACTTTAAAGGGCATGTCTACCCTTAAAACAAAAAACTGCCCTCAACCCCAACAGCTATTTTATAATAATTGTTTATTGCCAGTATTCAATATACAGGAATTTAACTTGGGTAATTTAAGATTCAAAACAAGACAAAACGTAACACGTGATTTAAAAAACCAACAACATACAAATCACTCCATGACACATCCATAAAGAACTTATCATGTAATTTAAATAAATAATAGATAAAAAATGTTCCATCTAGATCAATTATTTAGACTGATTTTGAAAAGCTATGGCTCTCGGGAAGAAGCTATTTAAATGTCTGTTTGTAGTTGTTTTTAGTGCTCTATAGAGTTTACCAGATGGCAACTTTTGGAATAAATAATGAGCGGAATGACTTATATGTAAAATGATCTTGTTTGCCAGTTTAACCAGTCGGGATTGGTATAGATCAGCAACCGAGGGCAACTCACCACTTTGTTATATGAATTTGTAACCAGATATTTAATGATAAGTTTTATTCCTTTCTGGGAAAGGTATCCGCCTCCTCCCTGTGCTCAGTGAGCTTTTTATAAACTTGAGTATGTGCAGAGGAGGCAGCAGGGTAAATGGCAGTCAATAATTGGTTGTTATGTCAGTTGATTGACTGCATGGGGGGAGGAGCCAGTTTACTCTGCCAGAATGGGGACAATTATTATCCTTATATCTGGTTAGTAATGCAGGTAATAAAGTGCAACATAAATCATTTGGGGTTGGGGACAGGAAACTGACAATTGACCAATTTTGTGTTTTAAGGGTGAACTTGCCCTTTAATTTCACAGTCAATAAAATACCCCCTAGAGTGAGAGATTCTGTGCTCACTGGGAATGGCCCTTCTGTTCAGAACTACAGTATCCAGGTTGTTGAATCCCAGGGCAGTAATATGCAGTGCTGTACTGTAGCTATTTACCCAGATTTGCCAATACAGAGCAGATTCAGGTTTGTCAGACTGCACAGATTTTACAGACCATCCAAACATAATGTTTAACTTGTTATCACCATTTGGTTCCTATGGTTATTACAGGAGATTCTCCCTTTCAGTTCCTTATGGCCAGATTTACCGTTATCATATAGAAACCAGAAGACTGAGCTGGAGATGATGCACATAGGAGATAAACAGCCAGTGATCTCCATACTGTGACCCCACCACTTGGAGAACCTGCCACCTGTTGGTTAAAAAATAGAAATGTCAGGCTCCTGAATGTGGGAGAAGGAAAGGCTTCCATTGTACCATTGGACTACAGGACTTGATTTGGTGAAATAGAATTTTTAGAGGTACTTACATACAATATATCATGTTGGCCTAACATCAAGTGAATTCAGATTCATTTATTTAATACAGTTGTATTATTATTTAAAGTGACAACAATGACTTGCCTTTATCCTTTTATATTGTATTAGTGATGTCAGGAACTTGATCCAACCATCCTAATGTCCTGTTGAGCTCACTCCTAGTTAGAATGCTTTCCTCCTCTCTTAGTATCCACCCCCTCCAAAAACTGGGGCACAGATAGAGTGTGGAGCATGTGCAGTGGAGATAATCTGTGCCCCACTACAGCCAATAGCATTCATCCAGTGATTTTGTACTTTGCTATGGGAAGATAAGCAGCACTAGGAGCTGTAATCACTGCTTGAATTCTTTTAGCTGTAGGAGTTTGAAGGTGTGTTTGGTGTGTGTGTGTTTAAGTACAGTGCTACATTGGGAATTCAGTAACACAGACAGCAGCTAACTGCAGGATTAGGTGTTAGCTGCAGACACAGAAAGAGCTACAGATAATGATTATTCCTTTTCCTGGTCTTAAAGGGTTTCCACTGGGAAAACCACTTTTTTCTATTCAGTTTATTGAAGAAGGTAAGGTAGGTAACTGTGTCTTACCTCCCGTACTTCAATAAAACATACAGGAGCCGGGAACGAAGGCAATGAACTCGCTCCTCCGTCACGTCCTCTGACAGGTCCCCTGACGCCTAGTACGCTATGCGTACGCGCCAGTACGATGCTCATGCACATAGAATAGAGTCTATCAGGACCTGTCATCTATATATTGGCGTTCCTCACAGAAACAATATTGGGAGGTTGGAATTTATTTTTATTTAAACTTGTTTTATAAACTTATATGAAATATAAATAAGAAATGCACAATTTCACCTGTGAATCTGCAACAAGCAATTATCTTATGAGATACTTTCTATCTGTAGCAGTTCAATAAAAAGGTATTGTCTGATTGGTTGCTGCAGATATACATTTGACCTCTTATTAAATAAGCCCTATGGGTGTATCTTGGGCTGTTTTCTTTCGCTATGTAATTTTATTATTAACATTCCTATTCCAGGAAGTGATTAGGTAAATACCCACTAAACCTAAAACCACAATGAATCATCATGACATGCTAGAGATAATCTATGGGGAAAATGAAATGTTTTATATCCAATAAATGTCAATGAGCAACACAAATGGGAGGGAAACTGCAATTTATATATTTATATTTATTCTGCAATAACCCCCAGCTATGCGCAGAAACTCTAATACACAATCAGGGAGATGTAATAAACGTTCTTATCGTTAAAAACCAATCAGATCTTATTTAACATTTGAAAGCTAACATCTGATTGGTTGGGGCATAATTAGCACCATTTTAAATGATAAGAACTTTTATTGCATCTCCCTGAATGTATTTTATCTTTTATGGATTTATGAATAGGACAGAATGGGAGGAGGCAGATCTATGGGAGGGGACAGATGTAACAGATCTATGGGAGTGGGACAGATGTATGGAAGGGGACAGGTCTATGGGATGGGGGCAGATCTATGGGAGGAGATACATCTATGGGAGGGGACAGATCTATGGGAGGAGACAGATGTATGGGAGGGGACAGATCTATGGGAGGAGATACATCTATGGGAGGGGACAAATCTATGGGAGGGGACAGATCTATGGGAGGAGATAAATCTATGGGAGGGGACAGATCTATGGGAGGGGACACATGTATGGGAGGGGACAGATCTATGGGATGGGGGCAGATCTATGGGAGGAGATACATCTATGGGAGGGGACAGATGTATGAAAGGGGACAGATCTATGGGAGGGGACAGATCTATGGGATGGGGCAGATCTATGGGATGGGGGCAGATCTATGGGAGGGGACAGATCTATGGGAGGGGACAGATCTATGGGATGGGGGCAGATCTATGGAAGGGGACAGATCTATGGGAGGGGACAGATCTATGGGAGGGGACAGATCTATGGGAGGGGACAGATCTATGGGAGGGGACAGATCTATGGGAGGAGACGGATCTATGGGAGGGGACGGATCTATGGGATGGGAGCAGATCTATGGGAGGAGACAGATCTATGGGATGGGGGCAGATCTATGGGAGGGGACGGATCTATGGGAGGAGACGGATCTATGGGAGGGGACAGATCTGTGGGAGGGGACAGATCTATGGGATGGGGCAGATCTATGGGAGGAGACAGATCTATGGGATGGGGGCAGGTCTATGGGAGGGGACCGATCTATGGGATGGGGGCAGATCTATGGGAGGAGACAAATCTATGGGATGGGGGCAGATCTATGGGAGGGGACAGATCTATAGGAGTAGATAAATCTATGGGAGGGGACAGATCTATGGGAGGGGACAGATGTATGGGATGGGGGCAGATCTATGGGAGGGGACAGATGTATGGGAGGAGATGGATCTATGGGAGGGGACAGATCTATGGGAGGGGACAGATCTATGGGAGGAGACAGATCTATGGGATGGGGGAAGATCTATGGGAGGGGACCGATCTATGGGATGGGGGCAGATCTATGGGAGGGGACAGATCTATGGGAGGAGATAAATCTATGGGAGGGGACAGATCTATGGGAGGGGACAGATGTATGGGAGGGGACAGATCTATGGGATGGGGTCAGATCTATGGGAGGAGATACATCTATGGGAGGGGACAGATCTATGGGAAGGGACCGATCTATGGGAGGGGACATATCTATGGGAGGAGATGGATCTATGGGAGGAGATGGATCTATGCGTAGGGACAGATCTATGGGAGGGGACAGATGTATGGGATGGGGGCAGATCTATGGGAGGGGACAGATGTATGGGAGGAGATGGATCTATGGGAGGGGACAGATCTATAGGAGGGGACAGATCTATGGGAGGGGACAGATCTACAGGAGGGGACATATCTATGGGATGGGGCAGATCTACAGGAGGGGACAGATCTATGAGAGGGGACAGATCTATGGGAGGAGATAAATCTATGGGAGGGGACAGATCTATGGGAGGGGACAGATCTATAGGAGGGGACAGATCTATGGGAGGAGATAAATCTATGGGAGGGGACAGATGTATGGAAGGGGACAGATCTATGGCAGGGGACAGATCTATGGGATGGGGGCAGATCTATGGGAGGAGATACATCTATAGGAGGGGACAGATGTATGGAAGGGGACAGATCTATGGCAGGGGACAGATCTATGGGAGGGGCCAGATCTATGGGAGGAGATACATCTATGGGAGGGGACAGATGTATGGGAGGGGACAGATCTATGGGATGGGGCAGATCTATGGGAGGGAACAGATCTATGGGAGAGGACAGATCTATGGGAGGGGACAGATCTATGGGAGGGGACAGATCAATGGGAGGAGACAGATCAATGGAAAGAGACAGATCTATGGGATGGGGGCAGATCTATGGGAGGGACAGATCTATGGGAGGAGACAGATCTATGGGATGGGGTCAGATCTATGGGAGGAGACAGATCTATGGGATGGGGGCAGATCTATGGGAGGGGATAGATCTATGGGAGGAGATAAATCTATGGGAGGGGACACGTCTATGGGAGGGGAAAGATCTGTGAGATGGCCATGCTGATGAAACCATAGGTAAAATCCTATGTGTCCACACTAATTTCCAAACCTGAAGTTTGGCATTGGAGAAAGATATATCCGCAGCTTCATTACTCTACTTACCACTAATAAAGTGCCTCCAGGCTGCGTAGATTAGCGTTACCAGTGGGTGCACAAGGGCCACAAGACAGAGCCCGACACACACCTGCCCCATAACATTTGCTAAATAAAGAAAGTAAATGTGTTACTGGACATTGTAGAATCAAGGTGGCTCCTTCATTAAAGGGACATTCTGCCTGTCCCTGTAAAGCCAATTACATATTCAATTAGGCCAATAGGGGGAACTATTTCACAGCAAGATACAGGATACAGTTAATCATGGTGGAGGAACCAGTATGGCAGTTTCCACCCTATTTATTCAGTATAGAAAAAAAAATCTGGGCTCCTGGCACCACAATTGGTAAATTTGTGCACAAACGAAGCAATATACAGGGCGATAGTCCCCGGTGCGATCACACTAGCAATTTTATATCCAGCTCTCTGTGCATTGGTTTAACCATGATGTGGCATTATAAAGCTCCGCAATGATAAGCTGCTATCTGAATATACCATAGCTTGTGGCAGCTTTGTGGTTAATTTCCGTGTTACCCTTGGAGACACCGCAATCAACGAGTGATTACAGTTATTAAAATGATTTATTTATTAGCAGTTTATCAGGGGTTGCTGGGAATTGTAGTTCCCCATCATCTAAAAGATAGATATAACTGACATTTTCCTGCCTATATCTGGATTTTCATACTCAGTGCCAGTTGATGCAAGAGCTATGGCGCCAGTACTAGAAAGTAGTAGACATGTTCAATAAATGTATTATCTCTGTCTATTCTGACCACTGAACCTTATTCATTCGCATATGTTTATTATTTATACATAAATGGAGTGGAAGTTGCCATACTAGTCATGTGTGAGTCCCCACCAATAGAAATGACACAGCTCTTCAATAAAAACACTAACAGCCCTTCACTCACCCATGTAATGTGACACAATAGATCTGTGTGTTTGTGTTATATCCTGGGTGAGTGTTGTCTGCCCAGTGGGAGATCCTCTCACGTTCTCCGTCACTGTCGTTCGCTCTGAAAAATATAATAGTACCCACTGGGTTATACATTGTAAGATCCTTAAGAACACGCAAAGTGTATTTTGTACTAGATTGTTTACAAATGGTGTTACAAAAAAACTACTTTAAGTTCCAAGATCAGTACTTTTGGCAGTGCCAAGGCACTTCAATGGGCGCCTCAGTAGCGCCATCGCTGGCCAATATTTTTGTACACAGCTTGGAATTAAAGATGTTTCTCCATAACGATAAATACAAAGACCATATTAAAGCATATTATCGTTATGTAGATGATATTTTGGTAATTTGGGAGGGTCCTCTTGACACATTGTATGAAATGATGGATCAAGCAAATAAAATGCATCCTACCATAAAATTTACATACACAGTGTCAGGGACTAGCCTCCCTTTTCTGGATGTAGTTGTGGAAATTGGACAAAATGGCATAAACACTGACTTGTATCAGAAACCGACAGATCGGAACAACTTATTACATGCCACAAGTTTCCACAACCCTAGAGTGTTCTACGGTATCCCCAAAGGACAGCTCATGAGAGCTAAAAGAATCACTTCTAGAAGTGAACAATACAATATAGCAGCTGATAAGCTAAGTAAAAAGTTCCTAGCACGGGGATACCGGAGTGAAACTATAAACAAAGCGAAAGAAGAGGTAGACAAACTGAGTAGAGAGACATTATTGAAGCCAGCAAATCGTACTACTGAAAAAGAGAGATTGACATTTGTTTCCAACTATGGGTCATGTAGTAAAAGAATTGAACAAATTATTAGAAAGCATTGGTCTATGCTACAAGCTGATACAGAATATGGCAAGATCTTTAAGGAACAACCAAGATTTTGCTATAAAAGAGGCACTAACATTAAGGATAAATTGTGTCCTTCTGACATAACAATAACAACAGATAAATTGGGCACTAAAAGGAAAGGTACATTCCCTTGTTTAAATTGCAACTGTTGCAGTGCAATAATAAAAGGAGAAAAAATAAGTCACCCTACCAAGGGATTTGCTATTCCTATAAAACACCACTCCACATGTGAGACCAAAGAGGTCATATATATGATCAAATGTCCATGTGGAATGGTATATATTGGCCAAACACAGAGACAGGTCAAAATTAGAATCCAAGAACACAAAAGAAATATCAGAAACTTTACCCCGGACACTCAATCCGACACTTCGGTCGCGAGACACTTTAAAGAAAAAGGACACACGGGAGCTCAGCTAAGATGGTGTGTCCTAGAGAAAGTTAATAGACCGATAAGAGGAGGGGATATGAAAAAACTATTAATGCAAACAGAAATGAAATGGATAAAAAAGATGCAAAGTTTACATCCAATAGGTCTAAACGACACATGGTCAATTAAACCTTTCCTATACTAAAATATGCCCTTTGTCCCTATAGGACATACTTTTGACCTACTATACTCCGAGATAGGTACGTGTATTGACATTTTAAACAATTTTGTTTTACAGACAGTAAAATGTATTTTATTATCATAAGTAAGGTTTTTAACATATAGTAATTTAGACCATATTGCACAGATATCACAGATGGGTTTTTACATGTCATATTGATGCACAGGTCATATTGATGCACAGGTCACTTTATATTTAATAAAACTATTTTTAATAAGTGTTGTTTTAAAATATACTATGTAAATGAATATGATATGCACTATTTGTTTTTCTCTTTTGTAATATGATATGCACAGAACGAAGTAAATTTATGTAAAAGGTGGTTTGTATATCATGTCATATTATGTATACTTATTGTCCACAACAGGTGAGAAGAAACTTGCCTGGTGCAACGAAATTCTGAACACATGGGATACTTAATTGGGGGTGGTGCTATAGAGTGTATTTAAACAAGATGTTACACGTGTGTAATTTGCTTGAAAAAGGATTGTGTTTGATCCGAAACATGTCGCAATAAATCTTGTCTTTAGCAGTACTTTCCTGCATGTCTCCTCACTCATTTGGATTATTTGATGAAATACCTGAAAGTGGGAACAGGAGAGTGAAGAGCAGTTAAAGTGATCCGGGTGTGTCATGTTATACACATGAATTGATATTGTAAGATCCTTCTCTGGTACATTGCATTTAGTACATGTGAGAAATAGATACTGTAAATAAGAAGGTTCCCATGTTGTTGCCAATACAACCCACAGCCCATGTAGTCAACACAGAGCCACGTCCCCTGACCCCAGTATTCACTGTCTCTATGTACAGAGTATTTTCTATACAGATGTCTATACACCAATATGGAATCCCTGATAAGTAATAGATTCTGTAACTGACCCCAGTATTCACTGTCTCTATGTACAGAGTATTTTCTATACAGATGTCTATACACCAATATGGAAGTCCTCTTGAAAGCTGATTGTTACCTTGCAGTTTATTTACCAGTCAGTGTGAGTTGCTCGTAAATAAACTGTAGGGTAACAAGCAGCCTTCAAAGTCTTATCAGGGACTTCCATATAGGTGTGGAGACATCTGTATGACATTTTGTTTCATAATTCTGTTTCTA
Source organism: Hymenochirus boettgeri (assembly GCA_019447015.1). Classification (NCBI taxonomy): domain Eukaryota; kingdom Metazoa; phylum Chordata; class Amphibia; order Anura; family Pipidae; genus Hymenochirus; species Hymenochirus boettgeri. Next base: position 15,796,982 of record CM033469.1, read on the forward strand.
GCAAAAGATAAAGCTTCTAAATATACCAGGATTCTCTGCCAATGCAGTGGTGGCTCACCTGGTAAGGTACTAGTTTTAGACTAGCAAACTCTCGATTCAGAATCGTCCGCTCAGCACATGCACTCCGCGGCTGAAAACTCTTGGTTAGTATATAAGGTGTGTTAATACAAATTCCAAAATGTCACAAGTTCAAATCCACAGATTTACTTTACATTTTTACTGAAATGTTAGTATTCTTTTTCTTACATCCATGGAACCTATGAAAGGGAGGATATCTGTGCTGTTATATGATTGGCTGTCAGCTTCTAGGAAGGAACACAGCTTGTTGTATGTTTGTGAATGTGCCCTGTCTTTTGGGACAATGTTGTCTGGAGACTATAGTTCTCCTTTAAAGATTTCAGACCTCCACCCCTCAAACGAACTAAATGAATTTGCATGGTCCCAGGAAGTAAGTGTCATAAACAGCTGTATGGAATTACCTGATCTGAACACTAGCATACTGTATCTGGAAATTATATTATGTGATATTGTATATAGCCTGTTTTTAAATATGCGGTTGCAGAAGGTTTTCAGAGCTATGTGTCCATTCATCCTCTATCTATCTATCTATCTATCTATCTATCTATCTATTATCTATCTATATATCTATCTACTTTTCTATCTAATATCTGTCTATCTATCATGTATCTATCTATCTATCTATCTATCTATCTATCTATCTATCTATCTATCTATCTATCTATCTATCTATCTATCTATCTATCTATCCATCTATTATCTATCTATCTATCTGTCTAGCTATTATCTATCATCCATTTATCTAACATGTATCTATCCATCTATCTATTATCTATCTATCATCTATTTATCTAACATCTATCTATCTATCTATCTATCTATCTATCTATCTATCTATCTATCTATCTATCTATATATATATATTATCTATCTATTATCTATCTATCTATCTATCTATCTATCTATCTATTATCTATCTATATATCTATCTATTTTTCTATCTAATATCTGTCTATCTATCATGTATCTATCTATCTATCTATCTATCTATCTATCTATCTATCTATCTATCTATCCATCTATTATCTATCCATCTATCTATCTATCTATCTATCTATCTATCTATCTATCTATCTATCTATCTATCTATCTATCTATCTATCTATTATCTATCATCTATTTATCTAACATGTATCTATCCATCTATCTATTATCTATCTATCATCTATTTATCTAACATCTATCTATCTATCTATCTATCTATCTATCTATCTATCTATATATTATCTATCTATTATCTATCTATCTTTCTATCAGTCTGTCTGTCTGTCTGTCTGTCTATCTATCTATCTATCTATCTATCTATCTATCTATCTATCTACCTGTCCTCTCCGTCTGGGGATTTCCTACAGGGGCATGGTGGTCTTTTCCTCTAGGAACCGTTGTTAGATAGGCGTGAGCAGGGGAGAATTACACATACCACCTTGATGACTCAACACCTATACATGGGGAAGGAGCTCACAAGACTGAATATCTCCATCAAATGATTGTCTAAAGAGGTAATGTTTTGCACTTTGTGGGATAATTGTGAATTAATTGGTTACATAGCTATACAGGGCACTGCGCTAAACTAAATGGCTCCATTATAGTTAAATCATGTTTAGGTTTAGGTGATTATGGGATATTTTTCTGGAATGTTAGGATCTTTATTTGTCTTAGCCACACCGTACTGGTTTTGTATCGCGAACGAAAGTTATAGTTTCCCTCTCTTTAATTGTATATTTGTCTGTGCGGTTGGCGTACATGTGTGTGGAGAGGATTTGCTCTAGCTTCCTGGCATTTAGTATGTTTTATTAAGTTTTATATCATTTATTACATTATATAATTCAAAGCTTTTAGTAAGTTAGATTAGTTAGAATAAAGTACATGCTGGGACAAATGTTATACTGATCGCACTGCCTGAAAAGGTTTTGAAGTGCGATGCTATAGAGCAAAGATCAGGTTTGGACATGCAGGACAGCTGTAGATGTTACGAAGCTGATAGATAAATAGATAGAGATAGATAGCCGCTAGACTAGATAGGCAGATAGGATAGGTAGATACGATAAGATAAGAGTAGACTAAAGATGATAGATAAGAGATTAGATGATAGATATAGATAGTAGGATGTAGATAGGATTAGATAGAAGGTAGAGAGAGTATGGGATAGTAGAGAGACTAGATAGATCTCAGATAGGTAGGTCCAGGTGAGGTAGGTATGTTAAACCTGCAGTATACGAATGGATACACTATGTTAAACCTGCAGTATACGAATGGATACACTATGTTAAACCTGCAGTATAGGAATGGATACACTATGTTAAACCTGTATCTGTTGTATTCAATTAGATCAACTGGACTTGAAATGTAGTTCTTGAAGACGTTTCGCTAGTCATCCGACTGGCTTTCTCAATTCAGAATGACTTGTACAAGAATCTGTGGCAATTATGTACCCTGGAAAATCCCAATTAGCATATCACAGCCAGGTGTTAAGGGTGTGATTAGATAGTGGCTAAGAGGTGTTATAGGAACGCCCAGAGTAAGGTTGTTTAAAACAGCATTGACATGGCAGACAGTTGGTTGTCGAACCCCCACCTCTATTTAGGCTGGTTTTTATTTTCACATAAATGGCCTCCTTAACACCTTCTTGAACCAGAGAACCAAACATTAAATTCACAAGAGGAAGAGGTACAAAAACAAACAACTGGCTTTCTTGGACTGCTTGGTAGAAGTTAAGGAAAATGGTAAACTGGAGTAGAGGTTTACAGAAAACCAACACACAACAGATCAGTATATGATGTTTGACTCCCACCACCCTTAGATCACAAGTGGGGGTCATCAGAACCCGCAACACAGAGCAGAGAACATCCCCACTAGCACAGAGGCGAAGGACTAAAGAAATGAAACACTCAGAGGAGCCCTTAAAACTTGTGATATCCAGACTGGGCCTTTGTCAAAAGAAGTAGAAGGAAAGAAAAGAACACGAATACCAACAGTGAAGGGGAAAAGCAAGACAGGAGGAAGAACTGGTCATCCCATATGTAGCAGGGGTCTCCGAGAAATTAAGAAGAATTTTCAAAAAACATCGTATCCCTGTCTGCTTTAACCGAACAACACACTGAGGCAGCAATTGGTACATCCGAAAGACCAATACCAAAACACAAGAAAAGCGACATATATCAAGCAGTGCAGTAGTGCAGTGAAGAATGCTTCTGATTTGTATGTGGGGGAGACCAAACAGCAACTGATCAACGTATGGCCCAGCCAAGAAGAGCCCAATTCCGTGGTCAGGACTCAGCCGTGTATTCTGCATCTTAAGGATAAAGGACATACCTTTGAAGATTGTAATGTTAACATACTGGCGAAGGAACGTGACTGGTTCAAGAGAGGTGTTAAGGAGGCATTTATGTGAAATAAAGAAACCAAGCCTAAATAGAGGTGGGGGGGTTCGACACCAACTGTCTGCATGCACAATGCTGTTTTAAAACCTTACTCTGGGCGTTCCTATAACACCTCTTAGCCACTATCTAATCACACCCTTAACACCTGGCTGTGAATGCTAATGGGATTTTCCAGGGTACATAATTGCCACAGATCTTGTACAAGTCATTCTGAATTGAGAAAGCCAGTCGGATGACTAGCGAAACATCTTCAAGAACTACATTTCAAGTCCAGTTGATCTAATTGAATACAACAGATATACCATGACCTGGATGAATGAGAACCTTCACAAGTATGTTAAACCTGCAGTATAGGAATGGATACACTATGTTAAACCTGCAGTATAGGAATGGATACACTATGTTAAACCTGCAGAGTGATAGTGCACTTTGTATACATTATAGTGATAGTGCACTTTGTATGCATTCTAGTGATAATGCACTTTGTATGCATTATAATGATAGTGCACTTTGTATACTTTATAGTGATAGTGCACTTTGTATACATTATAGTGATAGTGCACTTTGTATATAAGTAATAGATTCTGTAACTGACCCCAGTATTCACTGTCTCTATGTACAGAGTATTTTCCATACAGATGTCTATACACCGATATGGAATCCCTGATAAGTAATAGATTCTGTAACTGACCCCAGTATCACCTACCTACCTATCTATCTATCTATCTATCTATCTATCTATCTATCTACCTATCTATCTATCTATCTATCTATCTATCTATTATCTATCATCTATCTATTTATCTATCATCTATCTATCTATCTATCTATCTACCTATCTATCTGCCTATCTATCTATTATCTATCATCTATCTATTTATCTATCATCTATCTAACATCTATCTGTCCATCTGTCAACCTGATCTTTGCTCTATAGATTCATTCAAACCATTTTTCAGTGCGATCAGTATATTTGTCCAGCATGTACTTTATTTCTAACTATCTAACTTCTAAAGCTTTGAATTATATAATGTATAATATAGTAATATAATAAAATACTAAATACAGGAAGCTAGAGCAAATTCCTCCACACACATGTACACCAACACACAAATATACAATTAGAGAGGGAAATATAACCTTGTTCGCATACAAACCAGTAACGGTACAAAAAAGATCTAACATTCCAGAAAAATATCCATAATCACTAAACATGATATAACTATAATGGCAGCCATGTAGTTTAGGAAGTGCCCTGTATATCTATGTAACAATTATCATCATTATCCCAAAGTGCAAACATTTACCCTTTACAATCAGTTGAATGGAGATTTCAGTCTTGTGGCTCTTCCCATGTATATGTTGAAGTACAGTGTAGGTGTAATTCCCACTGTCTCCCTCTACAAGGTTCCTAAGGGAAAAGGACCCATTCCCCAGGTGGAAATCCAGACGGTCTTTATATGGAATGAAACAATCAAATCCATCATGATACGTTGCCAGCCAATCATGTCCCTTGTACAGATCCACCACCATTGTTATGTTAAAATCAAGTCTTCTTCCAAGGAGAACCGATGAGCCACTACTGGCCAACATCTTCTGAACATTCTTCTGTGGTCCAGCAGCTGCAAAGATATGAAGACTTGTAGTGAATCTGCTGGCTGATTAGAGACTTTAAAACAGGATTGTCCTGCAGAAATCGGGGCAGTTATTTAATAGAATACTGGTTTATTATTTAATAGAATACTGGATTATTATTTAATAGAATACTGGTTTATTATTTAATAGAATACTGGTTTATTATTTAATAGAATACTGGTTTATTATTTAATAGAATACTGGTTTATTATTTGATAGAATACTGGTTTATTATTTAATAGAATACTGGATTATTATTTAATAGAATACTGGTTTATTATTTAATAGAATACTGGTTTATTATTTAATAGTAGATAACTGGTTATTATATAGCTATGGCTTATTATTATAGATACTGGTTTATTATTTAATTAGAATAAGGGTTTATTATTGATAGAAACTACTGGGTTTATTTTTAATAGAATACTTGGTTTGATTATTTAATAGAATACTGGATTATTATTGAGAAATACTGGATATATTATTTAATAGAATACTGGTTTATTATTTAATAGATACTGGTTTATTATGATAGAATAGCGGTTTATATTTGTTTTTTAATAGAATACTGGTTATATTTAAATAGATACTGGTTTATTATTTAATCGATACTGGTTTATTATTTGATAGAATACTGGTTTTATTATGAATCTATCTGGTTTAATGATTTAATAATACTGGTTTATTATTTATAGAATACTGGATTATTATTTAATAGAATATCTGGTTTTTTTATTTGCTCTACTGGTTTTTTCTTGCCGCCTCGGTTTCTTTTTGGTCGCTCCTGTTTTCTTTGCCGTCAGGTTTTTTGCGTTTCTGCTCTGTTATCTGCTTTCTCGACCTCTGGTTTCTATCTTTTGTATACTGGTTTATTATTTAATCAATACTGGTTTATTTATTAAATAGATACTGGTTTATTATTTAATATATACTGTTTATTATTTAGAATACTGGGTTTTATTATTTAATAGAATACTGGTTTATTATTTAATAGAATACTGGTTTATTATTTAATAGAATACTGGTTTATTATTTAAGAATACTGTTTTTATTTAATAGAATCTGGTTTTATTTTTAATAAATACTGGTTTTTTATTTAATAGAATACTGGTTTATTATTTAATAGAATACTGGTTTATTATTTAATAGAATACTGGTTTTTTATATTGATAGAATACTGGATTTTATTTGATAGAATACTGGATTTTTTATAGAATACTGGTTTATTATTTAATAGAATACTGGTTTATTATTTGATAGAATACTGGTTTATTATTTAATAGAATACTGGTTTATTATTTGATAGAATACTGGTTTATTATTTAATAGAATACTGGATTATTATTTATGATACTGGTTTTTATTTAATAGAATACTGGTTTTATTAATAAATACTGGATTATTATTTGATAAATAGTATATTTATAGAATATGTTTATTATTTAATAGAATACTGGTTTATTATTTGATAGAATACTTGGTTTATTATTTAATAGAATACTGGTTTATTATTTAATAGAAATGTTTATATTTAATAGAATACTGGTTTATTATTTAATAGAATACTGGTTTATTATTTGATAGAATACTGGTTTATTATTTAATAGAATACGTTTATTATTTGATAAATACTGGTTTATTATTTAATAGAATACTGGATTATTATTTAATGAATACTGGTTTATTATTTAAAGAATACTGGTTTATTATTTAATAGACTGGTTTATTATTTAATAGAATACTGGTTTATTATTATAAATACTGGTTATTATTTGATAGAATACTGGTTTTATTATTGATAGAATACTGGTTTATTATTTAATAGAATACTGATTTGATTTAATAAATACTGGTTATTATTTAATAGAATACTGGTTTATTATTTAATAGAATACTGGTTTTATTATTTATATAATACTGGATTATTATTTAATAGAATACTGGTTTATTATTTAATAGAATACTGGATTATTTTTGATAGAATACTGGATTATTATTTAATAGAATACTGGTTTATTATTTAATAGAATACTGTTTATTATTTGATAGAATACTGGTTTATTATTAATAGAATACTGGTTTATTATTTGATAGAATACTGGTTTATTATTTAATAGAATACTGGATTATTATTTAATAGAATACTGGTTTATTATTTAATAGAATACTGGTTTATTATTTAATAGAATACTGGTTTATTATTTAATAGAATCTGGTTATTATTGATAGAATACTGGTTATGATTTAATAGAATACTGATTATTATTTATATAATACTGGTTTTATTTAATAGAATAACTGGTTTATTATTTAATAGAATACTGGTTTATTATTTAATAGAATACTGGTGGACCAGCATTGGGTCATAGTGGTAGAAACACTAAAGCCTACAGTAACCATTTGCGTTATGTTTGCATGTATTTATCTGTGGAATTTATTTCCTATTTCTATTAACAGTTACATGCACATGTTTATAATAAATGCGCCATACAGCAATGCACAACAATGCAATTCTAAACCTTGGGCCTGTTTCCTCTATGGTAAAACCTGCCCAGTGTACATGGTTTGTTTTTTGCATGAATGGAAAATAGCGTGGACTGTGCAGTGATAGATTAGTCTGTGGTTAAACAACATAATCACACTGATTGTTACACACATGCATAAACACAAACAAAGGAACACACACTTACACACCCAAACATTCATGCACACACCTTGTCATGCAAATGCTATGCCTATTTCCCTTACCACAGAGCAGGGTAAACCCAAGGATGCAGATTGTAGTGGGCCTCATCTTCCAACAATGTCCATACTTCAGGAGAAAGACCAGAGGACACGAGTGAATAAGTGACAAGGTTCGTGCCTTTAGTGATCAGAATTCCTGTACGGCCACAGTAGCTACTAAGGTAGGGGAATCCCCATGACTAATGGGGAAAATCCAATTGTAATAAATAAACAAACTGAAATGCCTGAGTCAACATTTATAGCTATGGGATATGGGAAATGTTTTCTTTTATTGGGAGGAACAAAGGCTAGAGGCCTCTTTGGAGGAAAAGTGATTTCAGCGTAAACAACAAAAGATTTTCTTTACTACAAGAGCAGTGAGTTTGTGGAATGTTTAGCTTGAAGATGTTGTGTCTGCTGAATCTCTAAACACAATCAATGGAGGTTTGGATGTCTTCTTGGACTCGTAGAATATCCAGGGATATATATGGTGACTGTATCATGTGTGGGCATGTGATTGGTTGTGACATTGGCATGTAACCTCTCAAGATGCCCTTTCTATAGAGGATTCAAACACTGGCCTAATGAAAGATCTTCTTGTTAAAAATGGTGCTAATTTTGCATCAACCAATCAAATGTTATCTACCATTTGAAAACTAAACCTGATTGGGCAGCACGGTAGCTCAGTGGTTAGCACTGATGCCTTGCAGCTCTGAGGTCCTGAGTTCAATTCCACCAATGGACACATCTGCAAGGAGTTTGTATGTTCTCCACATGCTTGCGTGACTTTCCCCTGGGGGCACTCCAGTTTCCCCCACAACCATAAAGACATACTGATAGGTTGTATGTGTCAAATAAATGTGCTTAGATTGTAAGCTCTTAGCGGCAGGGCCTGATGTGAATGTATACATGTTATTGTAAAGCGCTATGGAAGATGTTAGCGCTATATAAATCCACAATAATAATAATAATAATAATTGATTTAGTCAAAATTAGCACAATTTTTAACTATAAGAATTTTAATACATAGGCCTGATGAGACTTTCCAAATGATTTACAAAGAGGGAAATGTATAATTCTTTCTTAAATCTATACCCACTGTATACAAGATATCAGGGTTAGCAGTTGTTTTCAATGCCCCAAAAGTATCTAATTGGACAAGTTCACACTCTGTCACTAGACACAATGCTCTCACACTGAGCATGTCTGTCCCACTGGGAGAGGGGACCATGAGAGTGAGAGAACCGTTTGTTATGAATGATCTAGAAATGCAAATGATACAGAGGGGGTTGGGCAATATTACAACCCGGTCTTCCTTACCGTAAAGCGCTCCCACCATGCAGTAATCACTTTGCACTGGCTGCTGCATTATGAGATAAGGAGCCACAATGTTTCCAGAAAGTTTACAGAGTGCTATGCATATGGCTGCTGGGAGGAGCTCCAATTGTGCGGTGCAAGTGTCAGTAGTTTCCTAAAGCCACAAACTTTAATCCTCTCATAAATAGTTACATATTTGTGGACGTTGTTCATTCACAGGGATTCCCCTATTTCCGGAATCTTCATTTTTATCAAGTGCGGATATGTGAGAAGCTGTCATGTGACTGCTAATAAACACATTATTTTACTTTCATTTCTCTGTGAGAGGCTGCTAAAAATAATCCTGCACAATGTGTACGAATGGCTATTTGAGTCAATAAAGTGCCCATACACGGCACGATTAACAGCTGTTCATACACATGGTGCATTGTGGGTGAATACATTGCAGTGACAGTGCACTGTATACATTTGTGGAGCATAGAAGGATATATTTGTTACAATAATGTGCATTAAATGGGAGGTTTCATTTATTTGGTGCTGTCAATAAAAAAAACGCTCTCCTCTCCTGTTTCCCCCATGTAAGTACCTAGGTCCTCATCTACCCACAGGCCAGGATACGGACACTGCCAAACGGAGGTGCAGACAAGACCGGCAAGTGCAACTTTAGGCAGTAGAACTATGGTAATAATTGAACTGAGTGGTTAGGGACAAAGTGGTTCAGGTCCTCACTTAGATAAGACTGTGGAGTCCTAGCAGGTAAGTTGTGAATCTGTGCCACATCAGGTAAGTTCCAATATATATGTTTTTGAATGGGGGACACTCAACAATCATTAATTCAGGTGCTGAGAAAACCATATACACAACGTTTCGAGGGTTCAAACCCCCTTCCTCGGGTGTAACCACATACTACAAGCGCAGGCTATTTATAATGACATCACTTCCAATTAAGTGTATAAATTTGCCCTTTGCCATAGAGGTCTCAAAAGGTGCTAGTGCAATTTAAAGTGCAATTTCGAATAAATCCCAAACACCATCATTATACTGTGATCCTTCACATAAAGTTAAAAAGTGACATTGACATAAAAAAATCATAAAAACTTCATAATGAGCTAAAAATGTTTTGTCTGTGCTAAGTGAATATAATAAATGAGTGAATTAAAAACAAGGGAATAAATGTAGATAAAAGAACATTATGTTTCCATCTCAAATTCTTATCATACGATAACACAAGTTTCCTTCAATGAAATACTCTTGAGGAAAGTTCTTTCTTTAACAAGCCTTATGATCAGTTCATATAAGGATCCACTAGATGGCGGTGGTACTCCTGTAAAGATAAAGGAGGTTGCTAGCAGGCATTGTAACAGAAAAACAAGATGCAATGAGTTATAACAACTTATAGTTCACAATTTAGAAACAAGATCACAAATAATCAGTGCCCCGATTTGAACCACATACATCATAAAGTGTCTGTAAGAAATGTATCCACCAGTGTTCGCGTTGTAATAATAACTAGGGGAAGTTTCCACGTCTAAGTGGTTTAACGACCACTTCTAAGACCCGGTTTAAACAATTTGATATCCCCTTTTATACACCTGTATGAGTCAGGGTGTAATTTACGTCCTCAAATGCCCGTGGCTCAGGATACGTGGGTCAAACTAAAAGGGAAGCGCGTATAAGACTAAGCGAGCATAAAAGGGATATCAAATTGTTTAAACCGGACAAACAATTAAGCAAATTAAAAACCCAGGCATGGGCTGAAACAAAATGCAATGATAATAAATAATAAAATAATATTTTTTATTTAGGACAAGGAATCCCCTTTCTCTGGCTTGACTCTGCTGCAAACAGGCCAGAAGCTCCTGTCCCCTTCACCCCATTGTAAATTACTGGCAGCAGCAGTAGTGACTTAAGGCACTAGCAGGACAATGTAATAAAATCTCTTATCGTTAAAAATGGTGCTAATTTTGCCCCATCCAATCAAATGTTAGCTTTCAAAGATCCTAACATCTGATTGGTTAGGGTAAATTTAGCACCATTTTTAACAATAAGAACTTTCATTACATCGCCCTGTAAGACTCAGACCCCCACCCTCTGCAAAGTATACACAGCAGCCACCTCCTTAACATCATGCTGCCACAGCATGGGATAAAGAGAGAGCCTTCTCACTGTAATCCCCCTACCCTTCCTTGTGTGCAGCAGCAGGGAATCCCAGAAGCAATGTAGAGAGGCTGATCGAGAGAAGAGGGGTCACTCCGCTGCTTGAAAGCTTCCGTTATTAGTGCCGGCCTGAGCATTGAAAATAGTCACAAGCACTGCTCTGGATCTCGGGACACTGCCTGGGACATTAGGAGAGTGGGGCAGCTTCCTATAGCCTGGGACCGTCCCAGTAAATCCGGGATTGTTAGCAACTATGCAAGGCTGAGCCCACACCACCGTAGCTACTGCATTGTATATTTGAATGGCTGATTGGGGTACCATATAATTACTACAGCACTGGGCAGAGAAGTAGGCCCACTATACCACATCGTGGCTATCATGGTCTGGAAAGACAAGCAGGGTTATTCAATAAAAGTTCTTATCGTTTAAAATGGTGCTAATTTTGCCCCAACCAATCAGATGTTAGCTTTCAAATGTTAAATAAGATCTGATTGGTTGGGGCAAAATTAGCACCATTTTAAACGATAAGAACTTTTATTGAATAACCCCTTGGGTGTGCAAACTGAGATTTTTGCTGTAGGCCGGGCAGGAGTGGCCCAGCTGAAAACAATTGCCAAACATACACACACACACTTTGATTACCCTTTTGCTCTCAAGTCTCCATTTTAATTGATGAAGATGATGTCAAAGGATGAACAAATAGCTGACAATTCTTTATAATGATGATGATGATGATGTTATAACATGAATAAAAAGTGACAATGAATTCTCCTTGTATAGTGTGTAAAGCTTTAAAATAAATAAATGTACCTGGGCAGGGAGGTAGGATTGGTTCTTCCTACCTCTGAATAACATTTCTAATGCTTCAGGGCTATCTTCACTATAGAAAGGCCCAGGGCACTAACCTGGCAGATGAGAACTGTATGTGTTGTATCTCCTTAACTAAACATTTGCAAGGTGGGATAATCCTTCCTAACTCCCACCACCAGGTACTATTTATTTTTACAGTATAGTTGTCCTTTAACAGGAGAAGCTGCTACTTACAATACAGTACCATACCACCGCGAGGGCAGTTTAAATCCTGACATACGGAGCAGGGGACTGGGAAAAGATTGCACCGCAGTTGGACGTATCCGCCGGTGCAGGCAGGGTGTGCGCCCACCCCGCTCTCGCCCCCTGTGGCGAGAGCATATGCCCACCTCGCCCCCATGGCGGAGACCACCCACCGTGTGACCCTTCCTAGCAGCCCTTCACCTTTTAGGGCTTAGGGGGTCCCGCAGCTCAAACCGGTACCCCCCTCCCCGGCTCTATCAGGGCCCTTGCGGTTCTGATAAAAACCTTTTGGGACCCCCCTCCCCAGCCCTTGTGGCCCTGAGAAGTGCCTTTGTTGGGGGTCTCGCAGCTCGAACCAGGACCCCCGGCGGGGGTCTTCTGTCTTCCATCCAGTGACACCAGCTCCGCTGAGGCCACCAACCCTGAAAGTACCCCTGCGGCTGCCAGGGGTACCTCCGTCGCCTTGATCCGAAGTCTAGTTCTTCACAGCCAGCGACACCCGCCCCGCTGAAGTTGCCAATGCCAGGCAGGCTCACTGCGGCCACCAGTGAGCCCGCTGACAACGCTGGCTTCAACGGAGCTGATGTAGCTGACCTCTTCTTTCTTTTGCTATTTACTGCAATGAATTCTGAGCTCCGTGGAGGTTTGCAGCTACCCCGCGCCCTCCCCTGCAGGGGGTGAGGGCGGGATGGGCGATCTTGGACATTTTTGCCACCTTCAAGGTGGTGAAGTTAAACGGCCGGGATTAACGCCGCAAATCAGTTACCGCCACTTTATAAATAGAAGTGAGTGGTAACTGATGCGATGTTAACAAGGTGTTTTGCGACCGGGTGTCGCGCTTTTATAAATAGCGTTAATGGCAATTTTGGAGAAAACGTCAGGAAACTCGGCCATGAAAAGTTAACGGCCGTTTATATAAGCCACCAAAATACCAAATAAACCCACTGACCCAAGTAAATGCTGCTATCTAATCTAGGGGTCTCCAGTTTAACTACACAGTATGTTGCATTCCCTTATATTATTAATGCTTTGGCAGACAGTGCACTGGTGCAATACTAGTGTCTGGTGTGTACGAGGCTGTACAGGCGATAGGCAATTTAAAGTAATGTTCAGCAGTTTGTTTTGTTCTAATCCTTCTAGACGAGGAAATGTAGAAAGAGATTTCATTGGTGGAATCCATCTTCATCCTGTATTGGTGGGAGAGAGAATGTTTAGTCACATGGTCATTTATAGATGTTTAATATACAGGAATTAATGGTACAATGTAGACGTTATATGATTCTCTAATTGGGAACTGATATGCCTTTCTTCATACTAACAAAACATGTGCAATACATGAAATGATATATGTAAACTATATAGGTCTAGGTGATTATATTTTTCTTATGGGCAAAGCAGGTCATTCTATTACTGAAACGTGGCCACTATAGGGCCAAATTAGTGCAAATCCCACACTACCCATTGTACTATCGAGTTAGCGTGAGTTTTTCACTAATTTGGCACTGGCCACGCCATTTCCAAAACGTTCTGGAAATAGCGTGGCACATATGAGCGTGCGCATAGAGTACAAAGTGTGCTGGGAACTGTCAGAAGCAGAGGAGCGCGAGACCGGGTAAGTTTATTACCTTCTCTCCCAGCTCCTGCAGGTTCAATTAAAGAATGGGAGGTAAAACACAGATCCTTTACCTCCTGTTCTTCAATAAAACTCAAACCCCCAAAACCAGAACTGTAAATGTAATCACTAAGATGAGACTGAAATATCCAAGCAAAAGATTAAATCTTCCGCTCTCTTTGCATGGAACAGGTGGCCGTAGGGAAACCTGGACATCCCGGGATGGTCTACAGGACAGAAAGGGTACAATGCATTGAATGAAGAAGAGGAGCGGTGGGAGAGAGGAGTATAATTGTCCTTTTACCGGATGCGCAGTTGCACTGATTGTTACACATTTACATTTGTCAGGGCTCTTTAAATAAGTGTAATATAGGACTTTAAACTTCTCTGACATCACAAAGTAATTTGATGATGTCACATTTGAAAAATCAAGAGAATTTTTGGGAATTTTTTTAGTTAATAAAATTTAGTTAGGATTTCCCATTTTTAAAATAAATTGTAATGAATGAATTGATCCTTATCTGGCGGGTTGGTTGTGCCAGACGATTGTAATTAGTATATTTAGAGATAAGGAAAAATCTCCCATATTTGTGCAAGGCAAAATGATGAAATATTCAGATTTGTGACACTTTTATACAAGGTAGAGGCAGGTGTATAAAGTGGGAAATACAAGGAGGAAGATTTAACATTGGGTGGAATATGAATCTTAATTTGAATCCTTATACTTACCTGAAGATGCAATAAACATTGCAATGTAGTACAGTGATGCTCCAAATCTCCATGAATTCTTTCAGCCCAGATACCCTAATCTAACACCCCTCACTTCACCAATAGACAGGCTCAGCTCAACTCAATAAAAGTTCTTATCGTTTAAAATGGTGCTAATTTTCCCCCAACCAATTAGATCTTATTTAACATTTGAAAGCTAACATCTGATTGGTTGGGGCAAAATTAGCTTCATTTTAAACGATAAGAACTTTTATTGAATAACCCTGTAAGTTTCTCTGAAAAACTTTTGGTGGGATCACCATTTAAAGGGGCATAAGTATCCCTTATTGATAAAGTTACTGAGAGCGTTAAAAGAGGTGATGGTCATAAAAAGTTATTAAATTTGAAGCCAAGTGGATTTATATATTAAAAACTATAGACCCAGACGGCTTAAATCGTGAGTTCGAAGTATCATCTTTTCTAGATTGATACGGTTTAGTCGATCTCTACTGTATTATTCTTGTTAAGCTAATACTCTATTAGGACATCTATTGATTGTCACATAGTTTTATGGGTGGTCTACATCTAGCATTTCACCTCTTCCTAATTTATTCAATATATGATGCGTCCTTATCTATGCTGCATGGTGGTACATACCACTCTAATCATTGGTTACTTACCTTTTTTGATATTTAGGATGTTTTTTGCAGACCAAGCTTCGCGTGTCCTTCTCAGCCTTTGTAGTAATGTTTCCACTATTGGTGATATGTGACATTAAATCTGCAAATCATTCACAATGTATCAAAAATGTTTAATGTTTCAACATTTGTTTCCTATCGTTTGTTCTGATGTTTCAAATTCAGGAACATTGGTCTTTTTATCTCAGCAGATATATATGGACCTATGTATTTATATGCAAAGTTCTATGTTGAGTTCTATTTTCGAATGTAATATTTAATAATTGTTGCTCCATTTATGATACTTTATATTCTAGTGTCCTGTTTGCTCTATGCACTTTTTCGGTCAAAATGGCCGTTTTTGATTGATGGTTTTAATGTCCCTCCCCTTCCTCTTTCCCTTTCTTTTATAAGCGTACTGACCCTCAGGTGTTTGGCCTCTGATTAAGTGACCGTGAGTCATAAAACGCGTCAGGCTACACCTACCAGTATGCTGATCCCATGTTTCATTGCCATAAGCGTGAGTGTTTTTAACTATGGTGTTTAAATAAAGGACTTGGTTTTACAAAGTACCATGTGCAGCCTACTCCTGGCTTTGTCACAGCTGAACTATGTTTTACCGCAGGAGGTCGGGCGGTATGGAGTGTCTGAGCGCCACGACTGAAGCAGGGTTGCAGCTCCCGTTAGTGATTTCCAGACCGTGTTACTGTTTATACCAATAGACAGGCCACAGCTTGCCGGAGTTTAGCCGAATGCGTGTGCGCCAAAGACTGCCAAAACCCGGAAGATGTAGCACCGTGGGAGCGAGGTGGAGGTAGGATCCAAGGCCAACTCACAGCTAATTACTATCACTCTCCATATCTCCAGTACTGGGGGCTCAGGGTTCCAATTTAATGACTAACTGAAGAGCCTTGAATATAGTTTTACGCATCTAATCCCTGCAAATATGTAACTTACAGCGTATTTCCAACCCTCCAACCACAGTCAGGATTATGGTGATGACCAAGAGAACCCAACTGCTCGCATGGGAAGCACCTTAAAGAAGAAAGAGAAAGTAAATGTTACTACAAAATTTAACATTTTTTTTAGATTTCAAATGTTGTAGATTGTGAACACCTATAAATTGGGCTGTCCCTTATGTCCCTTAGGTCTGTGACTGTCCATTCATCCCCCCTGTTGACTATCCACAGAAATTCCTAAACTGGGTGGTAATATGTTGGCTAGATGGTATATCTGTAATATT
Organism: Hymenochirus boettgeri; assembly: GCA_019447015.1. NCBI lineage: Eukaryota > Metazoa > Chordata > Amphibia > Anura > Pipidae > Hymenochirus > Hymenochirus boettgeri. Next base: position 15,813,566 of record CM033469.1, read on the forward strand.
CATCCATCCAGGTCATGGTATATCTGTAATATTCATCCATCCAGGACATGGTATATCTGTAATATTCATCCATCCAGGACATGGTATATCTGTAATATTCATCCATCCAGGACATGGTATAAACTCTGAATATTCATCCATCCAGGTCACGGTATATCTGTAATATTCTCACATCCGGTCAGGGTATATCTGTAATATTCATTCATCCAGACATGGTATATCTGTAATATTCATTCAATCCAGGTCATGGTATATCTGTAATATTCATCCATCCAGGTCATGGTATATCTGTAATATTCATTCATCCAGGTCATGGTTATCTGTAATATTCATCCATCCAGTCATGTAATCTACTGTAATATTCATCCATCCAGGTCATGGTATATCTGTATATATTCATTCATCCAGGTCATGGTATATCTGTAATATTCATCCTCAGGTCATGGTATATCTGTAATATTCGTCCATCCAGGTCAGGGTATATCTGTATATTCATTCATCCAGGACATGGTATATCTGTAATATTCATTCATCCAGTTCATGGTATATCTGTAATATTCATCCATCCAGGTCATGGTATATCTGTAATTTCATTCATCCATCCGGTCATGGTATATCTGTAATATTCACCATCCAGGTCATGGTATATCGTAATATTCATTCATCCAGGTCATGATATCTGTAATATCATTCCTCCAGGTCAGGTAATCTGTAATATTCATTCATCGGTCATGGTATATCTGTATATTCATTCATCCAGGTCATGGTATATCTGTAATTTCATTCATCCAGGTCATGGTATATCTGTAATATTCATTCATCCAGGTCATGGTATATCTGTAATATTCATCCATCCAGGTCAGGTATATCTGTTAATATTCTCCATCCAGGTCATGGTATCATGTAAATTCATTATCCATGGTAATGGTATATCTGTAATCATTATAGTATGTAATGTAATATTCATCATCAGGTAATGGTATCGTAATATTCATCCATCCAGGTCATGGTAATATCTGTAATATTCATTCCATCCAGGTCATGGTATATCGTATATCATTCATCCAGTCATGGTATATCTGTATATTCATTCACATCCAGTCATGGTATATCTGTAATATCATTCATCCCAGGTCATGGTATATCTGTAATATTCATCCCATCAGGTCATGGTAATCTGTTATTCATCCATCCAGCATGGTAATCTGTAATATTCATTCATCCAGGTCCATGGTATTCTATAATATTCATCCTTCCCAGGTCTGGTATATCTGTAATATTCATCCACCAGGTCATGGTATATCTGTATATCATTCATCCGGTCATGGTATATCTGTAATATCATCCATCCAGGTCATGGTATATCTGTAATATTCCATCCAGGTCATGGTATATCTGTAATATTCATTCATCCGGTCATGGTATTCTGAATTTTCATCCCAGGTCATGGTATATCTGTAATATTCATCCATCCAGGTCATGGTATATCTGTATATTCATCCATCAGGTCAGGGTATATCTGTAATATTCATCACCAGGTCATGTATATCTGTAATATTCATCCATCCGGTCATGGTATATCTGTAATATTCATCAATCCAGGTCATGTTATATCTGTAATATTCATCATCCAGGTCAGGTATATCTGTATATTCATCCATCCAGGTCATGGTATATCTGTAATATTCATCCTCCAGGCATTGTATCTGTATATTCATCATCCAGGTCATGGTATATCTGTAATATATCATCCATCCAGGACTGGTATACTTTAATATTCTTCATCCAGGTCATGGTATATCTGTAAATTCATCCATCCGGGTCATGGTATTCTGTAATATTCATTCATCCAGGTCATGGTATATCTGTATATTATTCATCCCCAGGTCATGGTATATCTGTAATATTCATCCATCCAGGTCATGGTATATCTGTAATATTCATCCATCCAGGCATGTATATCTGTATATTCATTCATATCCGTCTGGTATAATCTGTAATTTCATCCATCCAGGTCATGGTATATCTGTAATATTCATTCATCCAGGTCATGGTATATCTGTAATATTCATCCATCCAGGTCATGGTATATCTGTAATATTCATCCTCCAGGTCATGGTATATCTGTAATATTCATCCATCCAGGTCATGGTATACTGTATATTCATCCATCCAGGTCATGGTATACCTGTTATATTCATCCATCATCCAGGTAGAATCTGTATATCATCCAGGTCATGGTATATCTGTAATATTCATCCATCCAGGTCATGGTATATCTGTAATATTCATCATCCAGGTCATGGTATATCTGTAATATTCATCCATCCAGGTCATGGTATATCTGTAATATTCATCATCCAGGTCATGGTATATCTGTAATATTCATCCATCAGGTCATGTCATCTGTATATCATTATCCGGTCATGGTATATCTGTAATATCATTCATCCAGGTCATGGTAATCTGTAATATTCATTCATCCAGGTCATGGTATATCTGTAATATTCATCCATCCAGGTCATGGTATTCTGTAATATTCATTCATCCAGGTCATGGTATATCTGTAATATTCATTCATCCAGGTCATGGTATATCTGTAATATCATTCACCTGTCATGGTATATCTGTAATAATTCATCCATCCAGATCATGTATATTTGTAATATTCATCCATCCAGGTATGGTATATCTGTAATATTCATCCATCCAGGTCATGGTATTCTGTAATATTCATTCATCCAGGTCATGGTATATCTGTAATATCATTCATCCAGGTCATGGTATATCTGTAATATCATTCATCCAGGTCATGGTATTCTGTAATATTCATTCATCCTGGTCATGGTATATCTGTAATATTCATCCATCCAGGTCATGGTATATTTGTAATATTCACCATCCAGGTCATGGTATATCTGTTGTATTCAATTAGATCAACTGGACTTGAAAGTAGTTCTTGAGACGTTTCGCTAGTCATCCGACTGGCTTTCTCAATTCAGAATGATTTGTACAAGAATCTGTGGCAATTATGTACCCTGGAAAATCCCAATTAGCATATCACAGCCAGGTGTTAAGGGCAGGATTGGATAGTGGCTAAGAGGTGTTATAGGAACGCCCAGAGTAAGGTGTTAAAACAGCATTGTACATGGCAGACAGTTGGTGTCGAACTCCCCCCACCTTTATTTAGGCTTGACATAAGTGTTGTCTCCTTGTGATATGGGCTTCACCTGTGACTAATAATGGGTAAATTAGGTGTCAGGTGTGTATAAAGAGACCCCCAGTACACTAGACCTTCACATCAACTGCAAATAGACCTCTGCAAACATGCCTAAGATTCACCCTGAGACTAAAGTCTTCATTATCAAGAGGCTGAAGACCAAATCCACTGCTGATGTGGCGACACCTTCAATGTCTCTCAGCGTCAAGTTCAGAGGATAAAGAAAGGATTTGAAGAGACTGGAGAAGTTTTTGACAAGCCCAGGTCAGGCAGACCCAGCAAGACAACTGCTCGAGAGGACCGTTTGTTGGCTCAAGGCAAAATCCAAGGCAAGCCAATTTTCAACTGCAGCAGAGCTCCAGGAGACCTGGCCACCTGAAATCCCTGTGTCAACCAGAACAGTTTGTCGGATTCTGTCTGGAAATGGTCTCCATGGTCGAATCAGTGCCCATAAGCCAGCACTAAACAAAAGACAATTGAAAAACCGTGTGGCATTTGCCAAGTCCCACAGCCTGCTAAAAGGATGGACGCTGGAAAAGTGGCTAAAGATGGATTTTTTAGATGAATCTTCTGTTGAATTACACCACAGTCTCTGCAAATATTGCAGGAGACCTACTGGAACCCACATGGAGCTGAGATTTACCCAGAAAACAGTGAAGTTTGGTGGAGGCAAAATCATGGTCTGGAGTTACATCCAGTATGGGGGTGTGGGAGGGATCTGCAGGGTGGAAGGCAACATCACTAGTGTAAAATACCAAGAAATCTTAGCTACCTCATATATCCCCAACCATAAAAAAGACCAAATTCTGCCGCAGGATGGTGCTTCATCGCATACTTCCATCTCCACATCAAAGGTGAAGAAGATCAAGATGCTCCAGGATTGGCCAGCCCAGTCACCTGACATGAACATCATTGAGCATATGTGGGGTAGGATGAAAGAGGAAGCATGGAAGACGAAACCAAAGAATATTGATGAACTCTGGGAGGCATGCAGGACTGTTTTCTTGGCTATTCCTGATGATTCCATCAATAAATTGTATGAATCTTTGCCAAACCGCATGGATTCTGTCCTTCAAGCTCATGGAAGTCATACAAGATGTTAAATTTGGATCTCACAGCACCACTACTTAATTTGCTGACATATTTTTGGATTGGCTGTAGAGTAGGATAATTTACTACACTTCTGTCTTGCAACATTTTGACCTTTCTCTCTTTTAAAAGATGCAGGTAAGGGATTGGTGGGTTAGGAGTCTAGAGTTTAGATAGGGAAGGGTGAGTGCTTAATGGTTTATAAGGAGTCTGCAGGAGCAGTTCGGTAAGAAAAGAGACCCGTCCACCCACCCCTTTTTTATGTTAAAGGTCAGCGAGAAGTTAGATCTTAAGGCAGGCCAGGTAGGAGATATGGTTGGGAGGTTTGAATTGTCACAGCAGCTGGCGGTGGTCCATAGAGGAAAAAGTGGCGTGAAGGTGTGAAGATAGGGCCTTGTGTTACCAGAGGCGATAGGAGACTAGGTATATGTTAGACACCCATTGAGCCGGTGTTGGCGCGACTGATGGGCTGCAGGAATATGTTGGGTTGAGGATAAGCAGGTTAAATTCGGCGAATTTCGGGACATTTTTTCCCATAGACTATAATGGTAACAATCAAATGTGAATATTTCAAAACAGTTTGTTTCATGGTCATAAACACAAAAGCTGATACCCCCAACCCCCCACACAGACACAGGTACACCCACCTACTGACCTACCTTTCCATTCCCATGGAAGCCATACTTATAGTCAGAAAACTAATTTTGATCAATCATCCATATATGGTCATACATGCAAAACACATACCCCCACCTCACACGGGTACACACACCTACTGACTACCCTTTGATTCATGTGGTAGCCATATTTAAAGGGTAAATAAAGTCAAAAAAGCTCATTTTGATTTATCCCCAATAAAAGATAGTTTTATGGTTGTAAACACAAAAAAAGACATACCCCCCTTCAACCCGACCCAGGTACACACACCTACTGATCAACTTATCCATTACTGTGGCAGCCATACTTAAAGGTTAACTAAAGTCAAAAAACATTTTTGGACCAATAATCAAAAGATTTAGTATTTTCTAACCCCTGAAACCGACACAGGCACACACATCTACTGAACTACCCCTCCATTACTGTGGCAAACATACCTAATGGGTAAGTAAAGCTAAATAAACTAATTTTGACCAATCATCAAAAAAGTTTTTTTTTTAAACCTCCAACCTGACACAGGTACACACACCAGCTGAGGTACCCATTCATTCATGTGGCAACCATATTTAAAGGTTAAGTAAAGGGTAAGGGTAAGTAAAAAACAACAATGTCCTCATCATTGCCATTATTGAGTTTTAAAATCTGCAGCACAGACACACACATTCCCTTCCAAAATGCGTCTTTCAAGCCAAATTCAACATTTATACTTAAACTTTCCCTTTCTAGTTTTTGTTGTTATTTTAGTGAATTAGTGAATTTGAAGAGGTCTCTGGTAAATTATTTTGTCTGATTAACACTTTAACACTTAGATCTCAGGAGCTCAGTTGGACCTTGTTATCTTGGGTGATCTTGATTAAGATTTATTAAACCTCCTACTACAGATACTGTAATTATATCCTAAGCTGTACAACTACCCTACATCCCTGACATATCCCATGAGACAGCAGTATAATAATGTACTATTGTTACTATTGTCATTACACAGGAATGTATTTGACTACCAGATTACCATGAGATGTATCTTCTGACTTTGTGGTGACCAAAGAGACAGTAGAGGATCTTCTAGATATTCCAGTCAATGGCTCTTTATCTACAAATGTGAAATGATATGTTTGGGGGAAATGTTAAAACCTGATTTCATGTTATAAGACAAAAATGTTCTTAATGGTTGATCTGGACCTTTCGACAATATGTGAATCTAAGTAAAGGGCATGTCCAACCTTAAAACAAAACTTGCTCACACGTCAGTTACCTGCTCCCAACCCAAACTGATATATTCAGCACATTATTAGATATATTATTAACCAGATATTTATGGATAATTATAGTCCCCATTCTGGCAGAGTAAGCTGGCTCCTCCCACCTGCAGTCAATCAAGGCTGATACTGCTCACACCAGTGCCAGTGATTGACTGCTCTTTCCTCTGCTGTCCCCTATGCCCATGCTCAAGTTCCTAAAAGCTCATGAAGCAGAGGGAGGGGGTGGGCACCTCTACCAGAATAGAATGTAGGCGTGGCCTATGATTAGTAATTGCAGGTATTTTGTAACACCCCTAGTGACACCTTATTAATAGATACCAGCAAAGATAAGCAAATCAAAGGCCAGATTTCTTTTTCTAAACCCAGATAAGATAATAACACTTATTAAGCAATAATAATGAGCAGTTATGTAGATTGTTCACCTCCATAAATAACACAATGCTAATTAAATTACATTTCTTTGTATGAAACTATTTTGTTAATCACGTCTACTGAGTATTTTTCATTCAGTTCTGTTGAAATAATCAGACGTTATCGATCCCACTAACTAGGAAGTAGACAGCTGCTGCAGCTGAACTTGTGATAAATCCTGCAGCCTGTGAATAACTCCCAGCAGGGTTTAAACTTGCAGTATTGTAAGGTTCCCAGTTATCATTCAATAGCAGCACTCCCTATAAATGTCCCACCGCAGGTTAATATAGACCGGGGATTATAACCAGGAGGGTTAACCATCAGGTTTAACAGTAGATTCCTTTGGTCAGGGTGCACAGTCTATCAGAAAGTCAGATAAAGCAATGATGGGTGATGACCTTGAATTGGTGGCCTGTTACTCACATCCAAAGTCACACCCGTCCCCAGATCCACACAAGTTCTGCAAGCACCTCAGAAGGATTCCATCAGATTTGGATTTTACTAAGGCCTTGCAACTCCCAAACTGGCACCAGCTCCTCTCCAGAATAGACCCAGACCTGGAATCCTCTTCCTTGTTCACCCCCTTTTGGCTCTCACCATAGACTTCCTGTTGCAGAGCCTTTGGGGATGCGCAGTTCATTGATTATAGTTGATAGTTCCTTTGCTTACAAGTCTAAACAGATACTGTCTGTCACACCAAACGTGTATGGGTTTTTATAAGTTTAACTAGCAGAATAAACAACATTGGAGTGTTATAGGAAGAAAACGTATTATTAAATATCTGGTTACAATGTAATAAACTGGGGAAAATAGCAGTTGGGGTTGGAGGCATCAGTTTTTTGTTCTAATGGTGGAAATGCCCTTTAAATACAAAGTTATAAAGTGCAAAAACAGGACATCCATAAAATGTCAGACATTACTTGGAGAATAGGACCACAATATTTTTGACAAACCAACTTTTTTTCAGTAGAAACAAATAGTGTACATTATAATAGTATAAACAATCAGGGAGATTCAATTAAAGTTCTTATCATAAAAAATACTGCTAATTTTGCTCCAACCAATCAGATCTTATTTAATGTTTGAAAGCTAACATCTGATTGGTTGGGGCAAAATTAGCACCATGTTTAACAATAAGAACTTTTATTGAATAACCCTGGATGTCTATTATAATATTATACACACATTATAATCCACAGTGTGGCAACTGATTAAAGCACAGAAATGGATCATTTTTAAAATGTAATCAATAGGTGAATGTTGCCTTTTTAGGGAAGAAATATATTTTGAATTCTTTAAGCCAATTAACGTGTCATTGTCATTAACACATCTTCACTCTTTGCTCTTGTTGTCTACAGTGAAGGCTATACAGATGTGATATAGCTTTAATTAAAGTACCTTAGAGATGTCATCTAGTTTACTGGCTCTTCCCATGTATATGTTGAAGTACAGTGTAGGTGTAATTCCCACTGTCTCCCTCAGGGAAAAGGACCCATTCCCCAGGTGGAAATCCAGACGGTCTTTATATGGAATGAAACAATCAAATCCATCATGATACGTTGCCAGCCAATCACGTCCCTTGTGCAGATCCACCACCATATGTTTGTTAAAGTATATCTGTTGTATTCAATTAGATCAACTGGACTTGAAGTTTAGTTCTTGAAGACGTTTCGCTAGTTATCCGACTGGATCTCTCAATTCAGAATGACTTGTACAAGAATCTGTGGCAATAATGTACCCTGGAAAATCCCAATTAGCATATCACAGCCAAGTGTTAAGGGCGTGATTGCATAGTGGCTAAGAGGTGTTATAGGAACTTAGAATTACTGGTATTAACACATATACTGTAGATCTGGTTTGTATCAGGGATGACTAGGTGATAATATTGAAGAATTACTGGTATTAACAGCATATACTGTAGATGGGTTGTAGTCCGGGATACTATATAATATTGAGAATTACTGGTATTAACACATATACTGTAGATCTGGTTTGTACAGGGATACTATATAATATTGAGAATTACTGGTATTAATACATATACTGTAGTTCTGGTTGGTACAGGGATACTATATAATATTGAGAATTACTAGTATTAATACATATACTGTAGTTCTGGTTGGTACAGAGATACTATATAATATTAATACACATACTGTAGTTCTGGTGGGTACAGGGATACTATATCATATTGAGAATTACTGGTATTAATACATATACTGTAGTTTTGGTTGGTACGGGGATACTATATAATATTGAGAATTACTGGTATTAATACATATACTGTAGTTTTGGTTGGTATGGGGATACTATATAATATTGAGAATTACTGGTATTAGAGATGTCATCTAGTTTACAAGTGAAGCTCTAACCTCCATTGAGTTAACTTACCCTTTACATTCAGTTGAATGGAGATTCCGATCTTTTGGCTCTTCCCATGTATATGTTGAAGTACAGTGTAGGTGTAATTCCCACTGTCTCCCTCTACAACGTTCCTCAGGGAAAAGGTCCCATTCCCCAGGTGGAAATCCAGACGGTCTTTATATGGAATGAAACAATCAAATCCATCATGATACGTTGCCAGCCAATCACGCCCCTTGTGCAGATCCACCACCATATGTTTGTTAAAGTGAATGTTTCCACCCAGGAGAACCGATGAGTCCTTATAGGCCAATATCTCCTTAATAGGGTTCACAGGAGTAGCAGCTGGAAAAAAGGAAATGTATAAAGTAAAACCCGGAGTAAAGGCACCAACAGCGACATAACTGGAGTGAACAGAATCTGGAAAATTGGATCCTAACGTGATAAAGCCGGAATGTGATGAAAGTCCAGATGGAATAACCAGGCTATGGGGTTTATAGACCCTGTTTATTTTTATTGGACCCACAACATGGAATATTGTTGGCTAGTGCTTAAGAAAGATGTGGTTTTAACCCATTCTCTTTAGCCCATTGTCCCTATAGTGTCACCAGGCGGTTAGGCAGTTAATAAATATTACATATGTGTAATTGTTGCTTAATGGAGCGCTGTAATTGGCTGCAGGAATTTACCCTTCTGCGTATTATACAGTAGCTCACTTACATAAGAATTATTTCCATAGAGAATAAAAATCCAGCCACTTGCCCTGCTCTATGGTGGAATTGCTTGCTGTGGGTCACTGTGTTAACCATTTTATTATGGGGCGTGATACACTGTGACACCAATATATATATTCAGATGACAAAAATCCATTTTGGGAAATGAAAATTCATTATGAAGACAATAAATAATTTAAAGGGATGTCCAGCCTTAATATTCTGGTAGAGACCAGAAGAGGTAAGTCCCTTCAGAGTCATCTTTGAGATTTCTAAATAATGCGATAATGGGGTTTGGGGGGGTCTCTTCCAGAATATTAAGGCCGGACATGCCCTTTAAATGTCCGGCCTCTTAATGAATTTTCATTTTTTCCGGCTCGGTTCCGGAAGTTCGGGTCTGGTCTTTTAAACAGCTGATTGTGCGAATGTTTCATTCATATGATCAGCTGTTTTTAAACAGGCTTATGGCGGGCCCTCCTAATGTCCCCCCCCAGGGGTGGCGGGAGTGGTAGTTACGCCACTGATCTATGTACTATGAACTATGTAGTTAAGAGGTTTGTATAAGGATATATTCCACTGCACCTCCCCATTGAAAGACCAGAGCCCTATGTATTAGATAAATATATTAATGGGCCATACAATGAACTCTCTGGTACATTGTTCACTAATAGGTCATATCAGAGGACACGTGGACATCCTTTAAGGTTGGAAGAAAAGAAGTTTCATCTTCAGGTTAGGAAAGGTTTCTTTACAGTGAGAACGGTGAAACTGTGGAACTGTCTTCCAGCAGATGTGGTAATGGCAAGTTCATTGAATAGCTTTAAAAAAGGCCTGGATAAGTTTGTGAAGGTTCTCATTCATCCAGGTCATGGTATATCTGTTCTATTCAATTAGATCAACTGGACTTGAAGTTTAGTTCTTGAAGACGTTTCGCTAGTTATCCGACTGGATCTCTCAATTCAGAATGACTTGTACAAGAATCTGTGACAATTATGTACCCTGGAAAATCCCAATTAGCATATCACAGCCAAGTGTTAAAGGCGTGATTGCATAGTGGCTAAGAGGTGTTATAGGAACTTAGAATTACTGGTATTAACACATATACTGTAGATCTGGTTTGTACAGGGATACTATATAATATTGAGAATTACTGGTATTAACACATATACTGTAGATCTGGTTTGTACAGGGATACTATATAATATTAAGAATTACTGGTATTAACACATATACTGTAGATCTGGTTTGTACAGGGTACATATAATATTGAGAATTACTGGTATTATATACTGTAGTTTTGGTTGGTACAGGGATACTATATAATATTGAGATATACTGGTATTAATACATATACTGTAGTTCTGGTTGGTACAGGGATACTATATAATATTGAGAATTACTGGTATTAATACATATACTTTAGTTCTGGTTGGTACAGGGATACTATATAATATTGAGAATTACTGGTATTAATACATATACTGTAGTTCTGGTTGGTACAGGGATACTATATAATATTGAGAATTACTAGTATTAATACACATACTGTAGTTCTGGTGGGTACAGGGATACTATATGATATTGAGAATTACTGGTATTAATACATATACTGTAGTTTTGGTTGGTACGGGGATAATATATAATATTGAGAATTACTGGTATTAATACATATACTGTAGTTTTGGTTGGTATGGGGATACTATATAATATTGAGAATTACTGGTATTAATACATATACTGTAGTTCTGGTTGGTACAGGGATACTATATAATATTGAGATATACTGGTATTAATACATATACTGTAGTTCTGGTTGGTACAGGGATACTATATAATATTGAGAATTACTGGTATTAATACATATACTGTAGTTCTGGTTGGTACAGGGATACTATATAATATTGAGAATTACTGGTATTAAAACATATACTGTAGTTCTGGTTGGTACAGGAATACTATATAATATTAAGAATTAATGGTGTTAAAGGAGAGCTATACTCACCTCCACCCAGTTCCACCGGCCCGGCAGTCTGTAGAACCAAGGGTGAGGGCCTAAACCACCAGGTCCTTACGGCTGGGATCACCTTCTATCCTCTGTTATACTTACTTGAAGTTTGCTTTGTGGCTTTGGCTCCACTTCCGCATTCACAATCCCGGCCAATGAGAAGTCATGCTTCTTCAAAGCATATCTTCTCATTGGCCGAAGTCGCAGTCTGATTGGAGGACGAAGCCATGAAGCGAACTTCAGGTAAGTATTACAGAGGATAGAAGGTGATATATATCCAATAGGAACAAGCAATTAGGGTACCCACCAAGTGTCCAATTCCTCCCTGGCCACCTTACTGCCAGTATTCACATCTAGTTAAACAAAAATTGAGGGCTGTCCAGACCTTTAGAATGCAAATTGGGGTACTCCCATTTATAAGTGCAGACACAGCAACAACACAAAACGTTGTGTTGTACTTCACATCACTGGACAGTGAAATTTATCAATTTCTATATGAATAATGTGTTTGGTGTATTGACGTCTGAGAGCTATGTAAATATAAGTCATGTTTTATGTAAGGGTTCCCTGAGATATGGAAGGGTTCCATAAGGATAAAAAGGTTGAGAAACACTGGTATAGACCCATCCCCTGCAGTAGATTAAATAGAGATATATCTATAGATCTATCATTTCTATATGTATGTTATATAACGCATATCTATATATCTATATGCGTTAATAAGCAAGAAAGAAAAAGGGAAATAATACTATATAATCATTATTTTATGTAGGGGTCACAGAGACACAAACTGTTTCAAGGGTTCCCCACAGATAAAACAGTTGAGAAGCACGGTCTAGTTTATTGTTGGTCCCAGTGACACTATATGGTTTTGTGTGTCTATGACCCCTTTATGAATTGTTCATGTACATGGATCCCACTGGTATTTAGAATAAATATGTGTACATAGTCCCAACAGTTACTTCTTCATTCCTTGTTTGCAGTGTTAGCAAGATATAATAGGGAAGCGGAATTCAGTAGAAGTTCCTTAAAATGCTTTGGGTGTTGGTCTTGGGTCTTTATAACTTCCACAGAGACAGAGACAGACAGGGACACAGTGTAGCAACGCAGCCAGTAAGGAGAACACGTTACAGGGTAAGTTACACTAGATTCAAATCTCTATTTACTGAGAGAGCTGAAGGACAAATACAGGTAGTTTTTCTCTCTAATTGTCTCCATGTTTCAGTGCAGTTCGGTGGGATCCATTGTATCTCCTGTTTAATGTGGATATCGATCTATCTTTCGCCTTGGATTTTAGATACTGGTACTTACCTTAGGATCCATTAAGCCATTAAAGAATTTACTTTTTCATCTGTCTGGTTTAATATACCTTCTATGGAGAGCCTTATGGGGTTTATAAAGGACATCAGAGACCTATTAGACTTTGGAGTATTTAATCCAGATGCTGCTAAAGTTCTCATCTGTATTAACATATTGACATCTACTTGTACAGGGGGCCCCTCTCTCACTATATGAACTGGACAGTAACTACTCTATGGTAAATAACTTTATCGACTGGGCATAATGTCTATTGTTCTAGCCAATTAGGTGTATAGGGCTAATAATTGTTTATGCACAATATATTTAAGAGTTAGGCGACTCTTTACTACCCATGTATCATGATTGATGTAGGACTTAACAACATGCTATTTTATTAGCTTCTATATGTGTAATTAAGTTTTCTACCATTATGTATAGATATATGGTGGGTAGGTAACTCTTGATAAGAGATGACCTAGTATCCACTGGGGATCATGGGATTTGTAACTCAGTGCATTGATGGTGTGTGGAGCTTAACTATGCTGGATTGGCAAGATCTGGTGAGATATAGGACTCAATATGTGAGATTCCCGGGTTGGTAATGGCCTCCTGGCATCACTATGAGTGTAATGCATGCATTGGCGACATCCCACGAGACTAGTAAGTCAAGTGCTGGTACTTCCAAGTTCTCGTGAGATTCCCGCCATCTTTGATATTTAAACTCATAACGTGCACTTGCTCATTAAGTCCCTTTGGACGAAACGCATCTGACATTAGGGCTATAGGTGGTGGTCTACACATGGTGACACACTCATACTGATGCTGCATAATATAGTTGACTTATCTTCTCTTACTGTGTTTTGATAATACCATGATTACCTCTTTGCTATGCGATTATCATTATGTATTTATGAATACAGATGTATACTCTTTTGTTACTTCATACAGCACCAGTATTTTATTATACTTTACTATGGCAGACCATTTAGCCCTAGTTTTTAATTGATTTTATGGAGTATTTTCCCTGTACCAATAAAGGATTTAATTATAGATAATATAGAATTATAATATTATATTATTATATATATAGAATTATAGATAATATTGTTGAGTGCATCTGGACATTTTTCTTGCTTGTTTTCTATTTCACTGTCCTTCATATTGCACCTTCCCATGCGGGATTTGCTGGCTAGTGCCCTGCATCCTTTGCTATTATTGGTTATTGGGGGGAATCTGGTTCCATTGCCCAGTAAAGTGAATTTATCCTTTTTCAGATGTTTAATTGACTTGTGTTTGGTTTCTCCTGCTAAATCTGCTGTTGGGTGTTTGTTCCACTTTATACTGTGATGGCAGGTTTCTATTTATTTAAAGATACAGTGTCCTTTTATTATTAACTAAGGCTTTATTTAAGTTTGATAGTGTGTGTGAGGTGTGTTTCATCTTGACTTTACCAGTTACAAGTGTAAAGATTCTTTTTTATTCATGTGACCTAGTCCTGCAATGTAATGGCTGATAGTGGGGGGGCTAGTGGGGGGGTAAATATGAAGTGTGGATGGATGGCTAGTTGAAAAAGTAAAAAGAAAGAAAGTGTTTAAAGAGAAATAAGGGCATCACTATGGTGGGATGTAGATGGACAGATTGAATGTTAGGAGAGGAGGTGCTGGGCATAGTGAGGATGGGACGGAGCCAAAAGAGGGGTAGGAAAGGCATTTGGTTATTATAAGTCTCCCATATGGGAGAATCCATGCGTACAGTACAATAATGTGACCCTGTTGCTGGCCATATAAACACCCCAAATATAACTATCTGGTGAACACCAACTTTTTTGCATCTATTTTAATAACATGATGATCACAACCATGTGCTTGGTAATGGTTTGTTAGTATTTGAGAGTTCCGTGGCGGCAGTGCAGGTATAATTCTCATACACGGAGAGCTGGTATCTGGATAATGACATTGGCTATAGAGTTACAGATAACTGGGTGGCCAAACACCATGTTGATTATACTATCAATTCTGTACTGTATTTATATTAATATTAACACTGTACTATATTAGTATAAATATTGTGGTATTTATATGACTGATGCTGTACTATTAGTACTATTAATACTGCACTACTTATACTATTAGTGTTCATACTCTCTTCTTTCTTTTCCAACTTTTCTCTTACTTTGACTCAATATTTCACTTACCGAATGAAAGTAGTGCATCCGTCAATATAATGAATGTAATGAAAATTAGGGTTACCAAAACCTCAACCGGGGTATTAAAACTCTCATTCTGGGTTACCACTTTAATTGAAAAAAAATTTGTGCGCTTAAAACCTTCCTCTAACCTCGTCAACTCCTCACGTAACCGGAAAGGCTCAATAATCCCACCTACTCGGCTTATACATCCAGAACCTGCTTAATGGGTCTTTTTGGTTACTTCCTTAATCTCTAGCGATGGCGGCGTGTAAGCTGTTTTGTTGTTGTCGCACT